>SNQJ01S0044864.1:28379-72704 GCA_010110895.2 Picea sitchensis
TTTGCTGGGTTTTCTTCCCCTAGAGGGTTTCCCAGGATAAATGCTATGTCTCTTGTGATTGTGTATTTCTCAGTGATCTTGTATTATGCTATTGTTATCTATTGAAATGCAAAGAATTATAATAATGGCTTAATCATTAACATTTCTCCCTTGCAATTTTTTTTTATCCCACCTTTCTTTTGTTAAACCTCATTAAGTAGTTCAAGAGACATGCCTATAGTTATTTCAAGCATGAAAGATGAGGGTGTGCTAGTATTATCAAATGTATGCACCTCATTTTAATTCTGGTGGCTTTGGTAATGTGACATATGGTGATTTTCCATGATGTTACATGTTGGCATATAAATGAACTATGAAAGTTAAGGTATGGATTGATAATTCTAATCCCCATTTTTCTGTAACACTCCCAATTTTAAGAGTGATAGCCTCATTGGTGAGAGAGTCAACTTAATAGTTGTCCTCTCATAAAATAAAATAAAAAGGATGGGACTTTTTGTAGATTGCAAAACTCCTTTTAAAAATGATCTAGGATAGATGAAAGCCTTCTATCATATGGGGTTGATTTCAAGAGTATGGATTTGATAATTGTGCTTGAATCATCTATGACAATCAAATTATTTATTCTAGATTCTTTTTCTAGAATTAGATAGTGAAAAAGAGAACACACTTCAACTTTATTATTCATGGACTTTCCTAAATCCCAAGCATAATATGTTTCAAGTTTTCCTTCAGGATCCAATATGATCACCCCTGCACCTACCACCCTTGGGTTTCCTTTCCATACTCCATCAAATAATAGAATGGGATACTTGTGTGGGTATTTCCAATTTTTAAATTCTTATGCATTTATTCAAAGTTTCCATGGTAAACATGAATTTGAATTGCAAATGATTGAACAAGAACTTTGGGTTGAAAGGAAAAATTGTTGAATCCAATATTTTTCATCCAAATCCATTTTTTACTGGTCTAATTTTTTCTTGTTCCTTGAGTTGGGAAATTTTACAAAGAGGCCTTTTAACTATGTTTCAACTAAAATTGGGGTTGCAATTTCTTGTCTCAAAGTATCCCTATAGTAATCCAACCAAAATTTCGAACAAAGGAATTTAGGGAGGTTTTCCCATGGGTGGGCCATGGTGTTCTTAGAATGGGATTGGTTTTGAGGGGGGGCTATAGATTTTCCTCCAAAGAGAGAGTGTGCATTTTAATGAGTCTAACTTGTGCAATTGATGGTTGAATACAACAAAGGAAATTTGTAAAACTCATTTAGTGAACGAATAGTAAAAAAAGAGATGATGGATCATATCCACATCAGAACGACACAAATAACAATAAGAAGTACCTTGAATCCCCATGTTTTGAAGATTTGTAGCTTTCAATATCTTTCTGTGGACCATTATACAAAAAAAAATATTGATTTTATGGAGACCATCAAAGTGAAAAACCTAATTCCATATAATCAAACATTGAGGAAGGTGAAGAGATTGAATTTGATGAAGTTACCCACTTTTAACATTGTAATATGAGGCTCCCCATACATTGTGTCTAGACGTGGATATATACCATGGTGCATAGCCTTTTAGGGATTCAAAGAGAATAGAGACAGGAAGAATTATATAATAAGGAGACAAATTGATTAACCAACCCATCCAACATCCCCTGCGAGCTAACCATGATGAAATATCAAACAAAGTGTTGAAGTTATGATTATCCATCGATTTTTTTAGAGGAATCCATTCATGGTTTTGTTCCAATGGTTGGTTTCCCATGATATTTTCCTTCCAAATGTGAATTTTCTTTCCATTTCCTAAAATACAAGTAATCCCATATTTAATTATAGGGGCTACTACTTTAAGAAGCTTCTAGAGATGGGGTAATTTCTTGGTTTCAAACTGCCTATCAATGCATTGATTGTAGTCTCCATGGAAATACTTCTTAAATAGTATTTTCTTCCACCATTCTATCTCATATGTGATCATCCTCTATATTATATCGACTCCATTGGATAAATTCACAAGTGTAGGGTCTTTAATTCCCACTCCACCTTGATCCTTTGGGGCTCTAACTATTTTCTAATTTATTAGATGGTTTTTTTGTGTGTTTTATATTCCTCCTTTCCACAAGAAGTTTTTGATTTCTTTGGAAACTTACTATGTTATTCATGTTGGAGCTAACATGACCAAGAAGTGGAAGATTGGAAGAGCTGAGGGAACCGATTTGATAAGTACAAATCAACTAGTTGGGTTAAGTGATTGGGATTCCCATTGCTAGAATTTGGATGTAATTTTCTAATAACACTATTCCCAAAAAATGTTTTTAGGTTGCTCAATGAGATAGGAATTCCAAGGTACCTAAATGAGGTCCATGATTCTTGACAAGGAAACAAAAAATTTATGGAAATGGATTGAAGGAGATGGTGGATTATGTTCCAAATAAATATATGGCTTTGTGGCTGTTAATATTTCCACCTAAAGAACTTGTAAATTGGTCCAAGAATTGTTTAAAATACTTGGCCATGATAGTAGACGCCCCACCCTTCACAAGAAGGGTATCATTCACAAACTGGGAGTGGTTCATGCTTTTGACCCCCCTTACTAATTTGATTCCTAGGAGTTTTATGGAAATCCTTTCTACCTCCATTTTCCTTCTTAGAGATTCATCCATAATAATCTATAAAATATGGGAGAGGGGAGAGCCTTGCCATAGACCTCAACTACCTCTAAATAATTCTGTGGATCTCTCGTTTACCGAAAGGGTGATCCAAGGAATGTTGATGCAAGTGGAAATCCAATGGATAAAGGAAGGACAAAAACCAAATTTGAATAAGGCATCAAATATAAATAATGACTTACCCTATTGAAATAATTGGCCATATAAATTATAATGATCATTAATTTCTCTTTATTCTCTTGGCTTGAATGTATATCTTTATGCACCATAATTATATTGTTCACTATTTGACCCCTTTTCGTGGATCCTACTTGATTGTTGGAGATTATTTTAGAGAGGATAGTATTTAACCTATTGGCCATAATATTTGTTAGTGTCTTGTAGGAGGAGTTGCATAGAGATATTGGGTGGAACCTAGAAAAGGAAAAGGAGTTAGTTTATTTTGGAATGAAAGAAAGAAAATAAGAGTTTGTATTACTACATGGTTTATAGGATTTTTGAATAAATTGCAACATCCTTTTTAGGTTGGTTTTAATGATATTCCAATAAGATATGTAGAAATGGATAGTGATTCCATCAATACCTAGGGTTTTGTCAGGATATAAACCCTATATTACATTGATGATTTGATTTTATCGATTATTTTTACCTTCTCAACATTCTCTTCATGGGTGATGACCAAGGGGATGTGTTCCAAAATTGAATCAATGATGTTTGGATCGTTCCCCTCCTAGTTTGTGCACATTTCCTCAAAGTGATACCTAGCCACCTTTTTGTTATTTCCACAAATAAAATTAATTTTGTTTCATAAACATAAGAGGATCCCCATCATTTATTTCTTTCATCGGTCACAATTGAACGATCCCTGCAAGAAAATGATATAGATCGTTGATCCAAGTGTGATCAATGATATAGATTCTAGATTATATCTCTGTTGATTCTCATTTCCTGAAGAACTTTGGTCTGACGAACCTTGTGGATTTCTAACCTCGATCCAATAGTATTAATCCTCTTTGAAATGTAATAATGGTAATCTCTCACTCTAGTAGCTATATCTTGGGTTTTGAAATCAGATCTAACCAATGACATCAATGACATATGTGAATCCTTGATTTTGTACTTGATCCATGAATTCAAACCATACTTTTGTATTATCTACAAAATATGTAATTTTGATCCTATATACCAAGGAATACAATCCTACTAAGTATAAAACTCAATACATTATTACAGAATATGAAAGGAATAGAAATCCATTCGATTTCGTAAGGAATATACACACACAAATTTTACATTCATTCACTTCACACAAAATTGTATAAGGCTTCATTGTGCCTTCCTAGGCCCGATTTTGATTCATTAACCTTTCTTAGGTTTTCTGGCCATGGTTGGCCTTCACACATCCACACTATATCTATCTCACTCCAATCTCTCTAAGTCCAATGTCTTCAGATATTTACAAATTAAACCAAAAGGATTCTGAAACTAGAATCAATTTATATCCTATCATCTCTCCATAAACAAATCCTAATATTCCTTAGATCCACAATATCTTGAGGAAGATCTATAAATCACTCACTCACCCATAATACTTCTCTAGACCTCTACAACTCTCAAAATCTACATATTAATAAATCTCAATTTAACTTCTATAACTTAATTACAATCTTAGGAAAATAAAAGAATTAAATTAAGGGAAGCCACTCCCTTTAGTAAAATTGAAAGACCCCTTAGGCCTCTTTCAAAATGAATAAATTCTGATGGGATTGCTCCTGCATCAATCTATGAAGGAGCAAATTGTTTCATGATCTCCTGATCATGAGTTTTTATGCTAGTAAAGTCATCTTGGATTCCATATCTTATGTTGTTTCTTTCCACTTTCTTTTCCATATTGTTGTTGTCATGTTGCTTCCTACAACCCTCCAGGATCCGAACTATTACTTTTCTTTTTTACAATATTTTTGTTCCAACTTTCATCATTAATCATGTTCCCATTGTTGTTGATGTTCCTTCTCATCCACTTGGGAATCTTTATCAATTGTTTCCATAATCCAATTTTCACTTTTATCCTTGTCTGGAATATATATTTACTATACCTTGATTTCTTCAAAAGTTTATGTATGCTTGTTGTCATCACTTGACCTCCATCACTTTTTCTATCCTCATGGTGTTGTTCTTTAAGTATGAATTCATTTAAAAATAAATGTATGCTCCCAATAATCATTTCAAGTTTATATAAAAATTCAACTAATCGTTGCTCTATGCATTTTTCATTAGCTGCACTGTCTTGTGATTTTATTCTTAACATCACTTGTTTCCTCCAAGATGTCTCTTTCTAATCCTCTCATACATTAGTCCTCAATTCATTTGTATAAGTTATAATATATAACTCCCCTTATTCTCTTATTTTTTACATGTTCATTGGTTCAGATGAAATTTCCTCAACTTCAAAATCAATTGTTTTCTTTCTTGGTATAAAAATATAAAACTAGTCCTTTTTATGATGCCTTTTGACTGTAAAATTTTTCCTTGAACTTCAAAACTTTTCCATATAATCCTTTCTTTCATACTATACTCAATTGTCTTGTCAACCTTTTCACTATCCCAAGTTATGATTTGATCTTCACTTCCTCTTGGACTTGACAACAATATTTGTTTACATTATGCAGCTTCACAAGTCTCATATCTTTGAGAAAATTATTTTTTGAACATATATTACTAGAAATATACATCTTTGTTTTTTCCCTTCAGCTTACAATACTCCCTCATCAAACTCTGTAATTTTTCTTTTATAAAATGATAAAATAATAAACATTTTAGGTTTTCCATGATCATGTGAAAATGATCATTTTCATCAACACTATCCAATTCCATGCCTACACTAATGCAATTTTTCATCAACCATCTCAGAAATCTATAAGTTGGATCATCTTCAATCAAAATGAATTTTCTCTAGTCTTGATTTAGTTTAGATTCCTTCTTATTGCATGTAATATTTCCTTCTTGTATCTCTTTTGTCTTCATACTACTTCCTTGGTGTTGGTCACTTTGCAATAAGATTACTTCCTCATCAAACCATAAATTACTTTTTTTGTCACCTTGGAGCATTTTATTCCATTCAACTATCAATATCTCAATAAGGTATTGTGTGAAAGTTGGACGCGTTCTCTCCCACTTTTCTGCACAAATCTCCAAGAAAAAGGATTTCCTTGTCCATTCCTTTTGTTGTTTTGTATAAGGATGATTGCTTCCATCCTCAACATCCTCATTTCTGTATACAACTGTACATTGAACAAACACATTACAAAAAACTATTTCTTCAGGACATCCTTTGAGCTTATTCACAATTTCCAATAAATCTCATTCTTCTCTTGGATTCTCTTTGGAAAATGTACATTTTTCTGTCTCATCATGCATATGGTATTCTTCTTGAATTTGTAATTCACATCTTGCAAATTTCTGACTATGTTGGACACCATCACTATTCCATAGAACAACTTCATCCTCTGTTAAATTTATTCATTTCTTTTAAAGACAATGTTTTGGTTTGTTCTTCCTTGAAGTAATTATGCATAACCCTTTTTATGATTACCTTCATAAATGAACCTTATTATTTTATTGGTTGTATGATACAATGATGTCTCCTCCTTCTCCATGAAATAATTTATGTTGTCTTTTTGTCTTTTCTCCTTCACAATATGTTTTTTACTATCTGCAATTTATTGAGTTGATCTCTCCCTATCAGCTCCTCTTTCACCGTCTTCACAAATATGCAAGACACGTATTGTCTTCTCCTTTTCCCATTTCCAATTGTTTCCAACAATGGATACAATTCCTTCAAAAATAATGAAATAAATATTTATTAAGAGAATACATACCAAACTAATTGTGCCTCTAAGTGTACTCCTCTTTTCACAAACTTATAGAGTTTCAAACTGAACTCTTTCAGGGACTTCTTCAATGTTGTCATCATGAAACACTACTAAAATTTCCTCTTTTGTGATAGTTCTTTGAGACAAACCTTCATCAGAGTCTGCTACCCCTTTCACTTCTCCATAATCAAAGTTCTTCTCTTCCGAAATTTCTTCTTCTTCCACAATTTCTTGCATTGGATCAACTTCATTGTATTTAGTACCTGCAAATATACACTCACATAAACAATTAGTTTGAAATGCATTACGTTATCCTTCATTTGATGTCACTAACATCATTTTTTGGTTTTGATCTAAGAACATCATCATCTCTTCACTATCATCATCCTCTCCTAGGATCGAACCTTGTTTCACAAATGTGAACTTCTCCTCCATGCTCAATTCTATTGACTTTCCTCTCTGCTTTCATCCAAACATTCATTCTATGAATCAACTTCTTGAAAAATAACCTCATGATATGCCACTTGAATTTTTTCCTTACATTCCATCCCTATTTCATATCTTATATGATCTTCTCCTGTATCATTTGTTTTATATTACTGAGTTGTTCTTTTAATCAACCATCTATTTATCAAAATATCCATCACTCATCTTCTTCTATCTTCCAACTTCCTTGGCATTGTCTTCCTTCTTGTTGTGGATTCTTTCTGAATTCTTCCTTTGACTGTCCTTAGTCATTTTCATATTTTCCTTTATGAGTTTGTCCATGCTCACAGTGAGATGCAACCAAGGCTCTTCCTTGTATTCAGTCTCAACCACTGCTACTCAATACCTCATCAATCCTTCCTCTTGTGTTTGATCTCTTGGTATCATTGGTTTTGTTTCCTATAGAACCTTCTGAGAATTATCTTCCTCCTCTCTAGCTTCTGCAGTCTGATCAATCTCTTCTTCTCCTGATAATTTCCACTATTCTCTTCACTTTCAGTTTTCAACTGGAAATTCCTTACAACACTCCTTGCTGCAAATTTCTTATGCCACAAGTTTCCAATTGAGAGATCCACCTACTCCCTTCTCTCTTCCACAAATTCTTAGCTGCAATCCTCTGCTACAAGTGTTCACCAAAATTTTAATACTTACAAGATTCCTTTTCCTGATCTTTCTCTCCAAAAATTCTTTCTCACTTTGCCCTTGGATGGAATGACTCAAATTTGTATTTCCTTCACTGTTTCAAGGTTCTTTTCTATATAGAACTCATCTCTCATGTTCCACTGCACACTTATGCCAATGTCCTATTGTAGATTCCACCTATGATTTCTTTCCAAGTAAAAATATGTATGTTCTTATCTTCGAAAGAACAAACGCCTTTCCAATTATAACACTCTATACTGAATTTCTAGATCTGCTACAAATGCAATCATGATTTTTATACAGATTAAGTGCAAATATAAATTCAAATTCGATCTCATAACCCCAGAGAGTGTTTTTATCGCTCCGATACCACCTGGTAGATACATAACAAGTATATCCACACTATTCTATAGACATGCTTGTCATTTCCTTTTATAAATCCTTCAAATAAGACAGTCCTGGAGTCTTTTTCATTTTTTAAACCACAAAATTTCAAGAAATCTGGGTATCCTTCTTTATAGGTGAGCTTGGTTCAAACAACTAACTCTCGTTACTCCATTATAGCCTATGATCATAATCTCGACCCCACCAATCAATCATTCAATCTCATCCAAGTTTTCTATAGGAGGTTTTTGAATTTCTCCTCATCCTTTGCTTGATCACATTGTCTATGTGTGTTAGTTTGAGCCCTTTTATCTCCTTCTCGATTTAAATATGGTCTTGGAATTTCTTCCTAAATCTTCTATAGGACCAGGAGCTATGACCATAGCCAATTCCAAAGGTGAAAATTTTCAAATGGTTTAGGCCCCGAGACTTGTCGCTTCTTCATACGACCTGTTATCACCGTAATAATTTCCAGACAAGATCCAAGTCTCGGGAATTTAGCAAGAGCTACATTTTCGCAAAATTTTGATAGTTTGGAGAATTGATAATTTAGAGGATTGAGACATGTATTTTGGCATATAGACACATATAGAAGATGCACAAAAGGTATAACTCGACAGACCATCGATTATAAAATGACCCATATCAACGGCTGGAGCCCATATCGGGTGGTAAACTTGCATGGGACTTAAACATATAAAGACGGACCGAGGAAACCGTTGTTGTTTTTAAAATGGATGCACGTCGCCTCCAGAGATACGTTGGGGAGAAAGGCGGGTTGCATGAAACCACTTTCACCAAAGCCCCGATGTCACATGTTTCTATATGTCAAATCAAACACTCGTGGGGTGCCAGTGGCGGCTGGTCGAAATCACCCCGTTTCACTCATTTGGTACTTCACAACTGTATAATTTCAGGTGAACGTCACCATATAACGAACTCGAAAGATAATCATTTGAAATGAATTGGAAAAGCATGGTAAATCAACTTACCTATCAGTGAATCTGTCATCAATTCATGATTGGAACTCTATAATTACTGATTCTCAAGTATGAAGGCATCATTTCATCCATAAGCGAAGTAATATCCAATTTGCTCAACTCTCTTATTTTTGTAAGAATGTTTCGGTGTACAAGAAATTGGGATACATGGACCAAGATATATCTGGTGAAACCAGTCATTCAAGCAACATGTCAGATTTACCTACGAGTAGGAAGGAAAGGGTAATTGCGCATATATTGGCAACTAAATTCCACAGAGGAAAGGGTAATTATGCATATATTGGCAACTAAATTCCACTCAAAAATTGCTACAGACTCAAGATTGGAAGTCAAGCTAAATCCCATCACAAGGGACCTAATTATTAATAGGCAAGTTGTGAAAAAGAAACAAAGCAAAAGGGAGAGGACAAAGAACATGCCTGAAACGACTGAAAGCATTGGGGAGAACCAACTAGCTTGGTTGGTCACTCTGAAAAAGGAAATCGCTGAACTAAAATAAATTCTCAGACTAGAATAAGTACATCTCAGCATGTTTTGGACATATGGAGGTTGAAGAAAGGGAGAGGGGCCCATATACAAGATACCTACTCATAACGACCCTATTTATATATGATAACTATTATCATAAATCATTCCTTTTTGTAACTTATCCCTAATTTTAGAATTAAGGGAAGTCTGAATGTTTTAAATTCCACAAAAAAAATTCTCTATATATATTATCTCGAGGATATAGAAAAGATGGAAAAAGAGGAGCCTGCCCTCTGTGCAGGAAGACCTTTGTAAATTTTGGGGCTAGAATGAATCTATAAATGCAGAAGTGGATTGTGGATTGTTTATGAAAAGATTCTAACTAGCAGTGATATGAGTCTTGTCTTCCCTTCTTAGTATGTGTTTCCTGTGATCTTTTATTCCATATACATTTTTCTTCTATTTAAATTGGAGAGTTTAAAATCCCAGAATTCATCATTTGATTCTCTTGGCTTAGCGATTTAGACTATGTTTATCTCTTATGAACTAATTCAGAATTCATTCCAATAATGCTCTGATATAGTTATGTGTTTCCTTTTCCTTTGATGACATGCAAAATTTTCATATATAAACTCAAACTCACTATCGGATTTAGCCTTTTCCTCTTAATAGTTCACATATTTGACAATGTATTGTTTGTTCTAGACTCCATAGCCCAAATTTCATCTCCCTTCCTCTAGTCATTTTATTAAAGACCCCCAAAACAAACCAAATCTAGCCACCGATTCCCAAAGAATTATCAAGTGACACAAAAGCGCCCTCTCTAAGTTGAGCAGGCTAGTGCCTCAGCTCTAAATCTGGTTGAAAAAGTTACCTCTTTCGTTCATCTATCAGCCGGGAAAAATTTATAGAGTGCTAAAATTATGGCGCCGTTGCCGGGGATGAAATTAAAAAATATTCCTTGAGAATAATGACATGGTTGAGTTCTAGGGTCTGAGAATAGAAAACACTTAGTCACATATTGGCTGTATTCCTGCTCTGGTGACTCCACACATCAAAAAATCAGTTTGAAGGTGATTCCACTGGTAGAAGAATCCAAAAATTTGAATTTTCAATGGTGACCCCACTCTCAATGCAAAATCCATCTTCCAAAACATTATTGGAGACTCCACTCATGTTTCAAATGTAATTCAAAAACTCCATTGAGAAATGAGAACCCTTGACAGAGGTATGAAAAGACATTATGGAAGAAAACAAGTACTTAAAATTGGATTTTTTCCAAGGCATTTTATTGTTTGTTATAGGTTGCCTCTACTTTTTCTTTGAACATGCCAAACAAATTTTTCTTTACCTGTTGCATTCTAATGATGATCATTAAAAACTTGCAATCATTTATCCTCCTCTTAAAGTTGCACATGCATACCCGCACCGTATCGATGATTTCGATAAGATTTTTACAGCTGGGCCATGTGATGACCATGACCAAGTTGGTGAACCCCATAAATCCAAGGCAAATATCTCTCCCCCTATTCCTAGTCCAACATCCTCTAGATCCAAACACAGATACATACCCCTGAAACTACCCCAAGTCCTTCATGATTTCCCTCCAAATCACCATGAATAACTACCCGTGTTTGATGGAGAAACTAATGTCATCTCAGATGAAAATCACATCAAAGGGTTTGAGCATTTTATAGATTTATTTGAAATTAACCATGACTATGTTTGTATGAGGGATTTCTCTCAATCCTTGAAAGGGGACACAAAACACTGGTTTAGACATTTGCAACCAGATACAATTAGCTCATGGGAGGAATTGAAGAATATTTTTTTAAAGTTTTGGGGCAAGAATAAATCTTTGGAGCTACAAATTGCAGAGTTCTGTGATTTGAAATGGTAGAGCAATGAAGCTATCTCTATATTCAGTAGAATGTTTTCCAGTATTTACTACAAATTGCCTGAAGAGATTCAACCCACTGAAGCAACTGCCATGTTCAATTATACAACAACTCTTCATCTAGATTTTTCTTTCCTCCTGATGGAAAGAAGACCTAAGTCCTTACAACAAATGTTTAATGATGCTGAAGATATTCAACACAACATCCAGGCATGTAAACAGATCCAAAAGGATGAATTTGAATGCTCAAAAACATGAAAGTGAATATGAACAGGAAATGGTTGATTGGAATCTTAAGCATAGAATTGAAAATAATGTAGGCCCTCTTGAAGTATCAAATGATTGTGATCGTGCTAAAAAWTATATTCCACTTGTTAAAAGAAGAGGTGMTTTTCTAGCTTCTAAGCCATCCCATGATAAGCAGGGAGATGGTCATTTTGTAGACAGTCAAGAGGATGAGTTTGCAAACCAGTTTGTTGAAGAAAAAATTAATGTTCCAAGTCTGTTCTTATTAGATGACATTGCATATGATGTTGATCTTCATATATATGAAAAATGAAAGGATGATCATGATATTGAAGACTCTCTTCTTCAACAGTACAGTGAGGAGAAAAATATTAGATCAGTTGGAGAGAATTCTCTACCCTTATGCTTCACTACATTCAAATTGTTGAAAGAGAATTCTCAGATCATTCTTGATGCAAGCGAATTTGTGCTTATGCAAAGTCACACCAAACCAACAAAACAGATTGAAAAGATATTGGAACACTCTTGTCAGACACTTGATGAACCTATTCTTTGTTTTGAGGAAGACCTTGTAGATTCATAAATACAATCATTGGTCGAAGACAAAGCTAAAGGTGAGCATGTCCAAAAACCCAAAGAGAAGGAAAAGTGTACCTATGATGATATTGGAAAAAATAAAGAAGGTTGTGAGTCAGGTAACAAAACCCTGCCATTGTGTTTTCCTCATTCAAACTATTGAAACAAAATGGCATTTCAAATTAGAAAATATCCAAGCATGAATACGAAGGCGAAGAAAGCAGCAGGCTTATAGATAAAAACTCTCTCCCTTTATGTTTTTCTTCCTTTGAATGGTTAAGAGAAAATCATGAAATTTCAGAAAAAACAGGGACTTCTGACTATATTCATAGTAGCACTATTTTACATGAAAAGGGTGTCATCATTAAAGAACAAAACCTACACTCACATGCATTGCATGATCATTACTTGGAAGGGTATTTAAATTCAGAATTTCAATCGAAGCTTAGCCATCAGATTAAAGAAGAAGTCGATCAAGAATTTTTTATCAAAGGTCTTTTCCTTTCTCCTAGAACTAATGCAGATGTTCAACAATATTACCAGCAAGACAAGGTATTTCAAGGTTTCCTTTCTTCCCCTGAAAATGAAGTAGTGATCCTATTTCTAAACAACCTAGATATGGATGAAGATTTTGAAATTTCGCATATGAAAACTCCAAACAACGGGGAAGCCTAGTGGAAGAATATTGCCCTTCTATATTGATTCCTGAAAAGGAGTCATGCTTTCATATGATTCGGGATCTCGAGACACATTATATGGGAAAGGTTTATGATCAGAATCTACCAACAACAGTGGATTACAACGAATAAATGTCTGCACCAAATATTTTCACGTCACATGATGTTCTCCAGCCATGGTCGCTTTATGACTCAGGAAATCCCTACTACCATACTTCTCAACAACTCTGTCATTTTTTTAGAAGTCAACGAGTTGAATCACCTAAAAAAAAAAATACAATGGAAGGAGTGAAACATGATGATTGTTTTACACATATTTTAGAAGATCCATTTGCAATCCTATTGGAAGAAATGAACAATACAAATGTCTTTAATATTTTGAGATTTGGATTTATGGATGAATTCTGAATGAATTAGCAATAAGATGGATCTAGAGTAATCTTGTGCAAAATAGAAAAACAATGGATAAAATGCTTGCCTGGTTGCACTGGAATATTTATTTCACTTGATTGAGTATTCATTTTAGCATTTTAGGGTACGTAGGAATGTACGGATAAGCTTGTTGGACAAGCATTTTTCATTTTATATTTCCAGTATTCTGTACAGTTAGTTTCAATAGTATATTCAATGTTTAGTATCTAGTTGAGAGTAGTGTGCATAGTTTAGACTTCAACATACACTAGTGATATGGTAGGATCAGGTTACACGCATATGTTTTGGGATCAACCCAATGGATCAGGCACTGGGTCTACAAGTTCTTTGCTACCTCACAAGGAGGATAACATCCCCAGTTAGAGCCTATGTTATCATCATAACAATTTTTAGACAAGATCCGAGTCTCGAGAATTTAGCAAGAGCTACATCGTCGCGAAAGTTTGATAGTTTGGAGAATTGATAATTTAGAGGATCGGGACATGTATGGCCGCATATAGACAAATACAACGGATGCATAAAAGGTATAACTCGAAATACCGTTGATTATAAAACAACCCATATCAATGGCTGGAGCCCATATTAGGAGGTAAACTTGCACGATACTTAACCATATAAAGGTGGATCGAGGAAAACATTGTGGTTTTTAAAATGGATGCACGTCGCCTCCAGAGATACGTCGGGGCAAAAGGCAGGTTTCTTGAAACCAATTTTTCCAAAGCCTTGATGTCACATGTTCCTATACGTCAAATCAAACACTCGTGGGGTGCCAGTGGCGGCTAGTCAAAATCACCCCATTTCACTCGTTCGGTACTTCAAAACTATATAATCTTAGGTGAAGGCCGCCATATAACGAATTCAACAGCTAATAATTTGAAATGGATTGGCCAAGCATGGTAAATCAACGTACTTGTCAGTGAATCTATTAGCAATTCATGATTGGAACTCTATAATTACAGATTCTCAAGTATGAAGGAATCATTTCATCCATAAGAAAAGTAATATCCAATTACTTCAACTCTCTGATTTTTGTAAGAACGTTTCGGTGTCCAAGAAACTGGGACACATGGACCAAGCTATATCCAGTGAAACCGATCATTCAAGCAACATGGAAGATTTACCTACAAGTAGGAAGGAAAGGGTAATTGCACGTATATTAGAAACTAAATTCCACACAGAACCTGCTACAGAATTAGGATTGGAAGTCAAGCTAAATCCCATCATGAGGGACCTGATTATCAATAGGATAGCTATGAAAAAAGAAACAAAGAAAACAACAGAGGACAAAGAACATGCTCGAAACGACTGAAAGCATTGGGGAGAATCAACCGACTTGGTTGGTCACTCTGAGCAAGGAAATCGTTGAACTGAAATAAATTCTTAGACTGGAATAAGTACATCCCAGTATGTTTTGGATAGATGGAGGTCGAAGAAAGGGAGAGGGGCCCAGATATGACAGACCTACTCATAACGACCTCATTTATATAGGATAACTGTTATCATAAACCATTCATTTTTGTAACTTATCCCTAATTTTAGAATTAAGGGAAGTTTGAACGTTTTAATTTCCACAAAAAATTATCTCTCTATATATATTATCTTGAGGATATAGAAAAGATGGAAAAAGAGGAGCCTACCCTCTATGCAGGAAGACCTTTGTAAATTTTGGGGCTAGAATGAATATATAAATGTAGAAGCGGATTGTGGACCATTTATGAAAATATTCTAACTGGCGGTGATATGCGTCTTGTCTTCCCTTCTTAGTATGTGTTTCTTGTGATGTTTTATTGCATATACATTTTTATTTTGTTTAAATTGGACAGTTTAAAAGCCCAGAATTCATCATTTGATGCTCTTGGTTTAGTGATTTAGACTATGTTTATATCTTCTGAAATAATTCATAATTCATTCCAGTAATCCTCTGATATAGTTATGTTTTTTCTTTTCCTCTAATTCCATGCAAAATTTTCATATATAAATTCAAACTCACTACCTGATTTAGCCTTTTTCTCTTAATAGTTCGTATATTTGAGAATGTATTGTTTGTTCTAGACTCGATAGCCCAAATGTCATATCCCTTCCTCTAGTCATTTTATTAAAGACCCCCCAAACAAACCAAATCTAGCCACCGATTCCTAAAGAAGTATCAAGTGACACGAGAGAGCCCTCTCTGAGTTAAGCAGGCTAGTGCCTCAGCTCTAAATCTGGTTGAAACAGTTACCTATGTTGTTCGTCTATAAGACGAATGAAATTTATAGAGTGCTAACATGACCAAACCTTGTGATTGAAGGCCAACACGAAGGTGTCAAGATTCTGATGTTATCAATGTTTTTTTTTATACAACCCAAAGTTACGACCAATATCTTATGCGAAAAGTGTTACTTTTTCGCAAATCCAAAAAGTGATTTTGTAACCTGTTTTAAAAAATGCGAGAGTCTGGTGGCGATGCGTGGAAATTTAGAAACCAACGGTTTAATTTTTCGCAAATAGGCCTCGTCATTAACGAGTGATCAAATTGTAAATGTGAGAGGATTCCCATCGTTGATTTATTTCATTGGTCATGATCAAAGGATATGTGCAAGAAAACAATGCAGATCGTTGATCCAAGTGTGATCGACGAACTAGATTCTAGATTCTATCTCTGTCGATTCTCATTTCCTAAAGAAATTTGGTGCAACAAACCTTATGGATTTATAACCTCGATCTAATAGTCTTAATCAACTTTGAGCTGTAATAATGTAAATCTCTCACTCCAGTAGCTACAGTTGGGTTTTGAAATCAGATCTAACCAATGACACTAGTCACAGATGTGAATCCTTGGATTTTCACTCGATCCATAATATGTAATTTAGATCCTATAAACAAAGGAATCCAATCCTACTAAATATAAAATTCATTACACTGCTACATAATATGAAAGGAATAGAAATCCATTTGATTTCGCAAGGAATATACACACACAAATTCTACATTCATTCACTTCAGACAAAATTGTATAAGGATTCATTGTGCCTACCTACGCCTGATTTCGATTCATTGTCCTTTCTTAGGTTATCTAGAAATGGTTTTCCTTCACACACCCACACTATCTCTAACTCACTCCAACCTTTCTAATCCCAATGTCTTCAAATATTTACAAATTAAACCAAAAGGATTTTGAAACTAGATTCGGTTTAGATCCTATCATATCTCCATTACAAAATGTTAAGAACCAAACATCAATATAGCATAGAAAACCTCAAGAAAAAGTACTCAGCATGTAGAAAAGAGATAATATCAGGATATTAAGCCTCTTGAGGGCAACCTCCTTTTTACCCCAGCAATGTTCAAGTACAAGATGATTCAAAATGAAAATGTCCTTGGTATATATAGGAGACTAGGAGTTTAATGGCCTAAAGCCGACATAAATAAAATAACATTACTTAATCTAAATCACAACTAATGGCCTAAAGGCGACATAAATAAAGTAACATTACTAATCTAATATACCCCAATTAAGTGGTAATGAGCCAATATGGGGCTTAACATGCCTCCCCTTGAGACAAGTGTTGTCATGGCAGCTTGGTAACTTTCTGAGATGTACGTATGAGACTCATCTTCCCCAGGAAGTGGAATCTTAATTTGGTGGTTTCCTCCATTTAATGAGATACTCACGAGAAATGGATCTACTCCTGGGTTGTGAATTCTTACATTATTAGGTGATGGCTTGGGGCTCAATATTTTTCCTTCTCGTCAGGATTCACAGCCAATATAGTTTGGACTGGGGTCTTGTCGCCTATGACTTTCTTTAAGCTTGAAACATGGAAAGCTGGGTGTGCTACCACCATTGAAGGCCAGGCGGCTCAATTTGTATACCATAGTACCAATCACGCAGCACCTTATAAGGTATGGTACTTTGGTGATAATTTATTATCCCTTCTTGGCTTGCTTGAGGGACATCTGTTTGTATGGTTGTGATCTTAAAGTACCCAATCCTACTTCAAACTTCTTTCACTCGATGTTGATCTTGTTGTTTCATACAATTTTGTGCCATGGTTAGGTTGTCCTTTAGATTTGGAGAACTTGTTGATTCTCAATGTGATCTTCCAACTTTGCTTGAACTTTAGATTTTTCTTTTTAGAGAAGTGATGGAAGGAGGTGGTATCCATAAAGTGCCATAAAATGGTGTCATTTTTGTTGCGGTGTGAGAGGAAGTGTTATGCCACCGATGCATAGGGTAACCATTTGAACCATTGTGCTTGTTTATGGAGACAGAAAGCAACGAAGGGTATCCTTCTAGACATTTGTTCACTATCTCGGTTTGTCCATCCAGATTCTTAGGATGATAGGATGAGCTATGAGCCAATTAGCAGGTGTTAAACAAAGAAAATAATTCTGTCCAAAAGGAGTGTCCGGTGAAGATGGGATCTCTATCATACAATAATCTTGGTGATTCCATGTAGCTTCTTAGTGTCTCCATGAATCGGTGGCTTGGGTACTGGCTTTGAAGGGGTGAGAGAGTGCACAAGAAATTAATAGCGTGCCAGGTGTCTATAAAATCCCCACCATGATGACACTCTTGCCTTCAGACTGCGGTAACCACAATTAGAAATCCATGAAACCTCCTCCAGTGGCCCGAACAGGATGGATAATGGTTTTAAAATACCCAGGGTCTTAATTGTTTCAGCATATTTTGTTGGCAAATAAACGATACGCCACAAACCTTTGAACATCGGTTTAAAGGCCATCCCAAAAAAAAAAATCCTTCTTGACTCTATGGTGGGTTTTCAAAATCCCGAGTGCCATCCTCTTTGGAGGGTGTGCAGTTCCAATAGCACCTTTGTTTGAGTTGGGAGTTCTTACATAAATATAAGTGATCTTTTGTACCATAGTGAATCATTTTCCATGTAAATGTATCGTGCGCGATGGAATCTTGCTGCAACCTTTCAATGAGTCCACACTTTTTAAATTAGAATTTCTTCCATTCATCCCTTGCTTGTATTATCCAATGGGTTGGATGATCCGAGATAACCTGAGAAAAGGCCTCAACATCTTCATCCCTTTTCATTGAGTGCATCTGCCAAAACATTTTGCTTTCCTTTTTTATAGGCGATTTCAAAATCATAGCCAGGTATCTTGGTTACCCATTTTGTTGTTCTTAGAGATAGTCTTTGTTCCAAAGTATTTAAGACTATCATGATCTGTTTGACCTTGAAGTGCCTACCTATTAGGTAAGGCCATTTCTTCAATGCATGTAGTATTGCCATCATTTCCTTCTCATAAATGGGTTTGTGTAAGTCTCTTCCCTTGGTGGTGGAGCTTTCAAAAGCCGGGGGCCTTCCTTCTTGCATTAGGATGGCACCAATTCCATTTCCAGAGGGCATCACATTCCACAATAAAAGGTTTTGTGATGCAAGGAATTAGTCAAGACATGGCTGGCTACATCACCTCTTTAAGTTGTTCCAAAATATTTGGTTGCCGTGCAGGAGTCCATGAAAATGCATCCTTCTTAGTTAGTGACGTTAAAGGTCTTCTATTCTTCCATAGTTCGAACAAACTACGGTAGTAACCTATCAAACCAAAAATCCTCTAAGATTTTTTAATGTTTTGGGAATCGACCGATATGCATCCTTGGCCTTATTATTGTTAGGGTCTACCTTGACACCTTCATGAGATACAATGTATTGATACTCTACCTCCTTTACTCCAAAGAAACATTGGATGGTTTGGCATATAGTTCAGTCCTTTAGTAGTTGTAGCACCTTGTCAACATGTTGCAGTGATCCTCCCAAAGACTTTCTATATAGATTAGTATATCATCAAAAATACTAACTTCAACTAGAAAGGAAGGGCTTGAAAATGGAATTCATCAACCCTTGGGATAATGGAAGGTGCATTTGTAAGGCCAAAGGCATGACCAAAAATTCATAATGGCCTTCATGAGTTGAATGTTGTTTTGGGATATCTTCTTCCTTCATTAAGTCGATGATACCCTAAGGAGATCAATTTTGTGGGAAATAGATTGCTCCACATGTAGTTCATCTAACAATTCCTCAATCAGAGATAGAAACTTATCTTTAATAGTGATCTTGTTGAGCTCTCTATAATGCGGACACATACAGCCATGAGCTATCTTTCTTGAATACCACCATTACCCACTAGTGTAGAACTTTGGCTAGGTCTAATGATGCTGACCTCTAACATTTCTTCAACCATCGGCTCAATTTCACTCTTAAGGCGTAAGGACATCGTATGGCTGATGTTAGGAAGGAACACTCCCAGGGAATTAGAGTGAATTTCATGATCATGATTTGAGTTGGTGGGAGACCTTTAGAGATATCTTCAAACCACTGGAATGCTTATCAATGATCCTTTGGAGATCTTGAGGAATAGATAACCGATGTTTGAACATCTAGTGAGCATATTTTTGCAATAATTCCTTGATGCTCCTTCTTCAATAATTTTGTCATTCCATTGGAGCTTATCACCTTACGAGTTTCCACGACACTCTCAACTCAATTTCTTTCCTTCAATAAAATTTCATGAAAAGTTCTTGAAAATTAAAATCCATTGTTCTAATGATTGTAACCATTGGATTCCTAATTGCAACATCTGCACCACTTACATGGGTATGAAATCATTGGACTATTCATTACATATTCCCCATAGTAAGATTGATCTTGTGCATTTCTGAGCAATTGATAGTTCCTCCAATCTATACCATTAATTTGACTTCATATTTGGATATACGAAGCAATTGGGATCTTTGGCTATTTTATGTTGAATGAAATTATGAGTATTGCCGAATCAATTAGGACTATTACCTTTTTCTTTTTGATTTATCTTTCAATCTTGAGGGTTTAAGGAATGCTAATTCCATCCAATACATTACGATATAAGTAGGAGTTAACTCTTCGGAGACAGAAATTCTACATTTTCATCTTGAGATGGTTCTTGTTCTTGTTCTTCTTCCTCTTCACAATCTATGTAGAATAATTTCTTCTCACCACACTTATGTCCCTTCTTGTACTTCTTTGTCTGAATTAAAGTATAAAACCTTTGCTTTTCTTTCCTCCAATTGTTGAAGTGTCAACCAGCAGAGTTGATGTGTTTTAGGAGAAGGGCATTGTTCTCTCTATAGATGTTAGGATAGGTCCTTCAGTAGCCATAATAGTTTTACCTTCAACATTTCTTGCACTTACCTTAAATGCATTCTCCAATGATTTTGGGTTCCCAAAGTAGAACCTCATGTTGAATGTTATCCTTTAAAGTTCCACTATGAATACATTGATCAAGTGCTCATCTGGAATATAGGTTACCTTTACATATTCCAGCCTTTTGGAAGTTCTCAGTATTGCTCGGTAACATAACCCTTTTGCTTGAGATTTATCAATTGGCTAAAGAGGTATTGCTCCTTGTATCCCTCATAGTGTGCTATCATTTCTTCATTGAAAATTGTCCAAGTAATGAGTGATTTCTGAGAACAAAGCCATCAATACAAACTAGGTGATTAGGTTCTAAATATAAAGAAGCAATTACATTTACCTTTATTGTGTGTGGCACATTATGGAGATCAAAGATTGCTCCATTTGGAAGTATCCATGTGATTGGGTCCCTTTCCATCAAACTTCTCATATCAATTTTAGGAGCGTGGTTGGTCTTCAAACCCAAAGTTGGAGTTTCAGTTCTTGGATTCACCTTCCTTGTGTCCTCATCATGAATTTCATGGGATGAATTTTTCACTTTTAGGGTGTCTTCTCTCTTACGAAATTTTCATTACTTCCATGATATTAGCTTCATTGAATCCATCTTGAGTATCCAACAGCTTCCATTGAATCCATCAAATTAGCTTCCATTGGTCATCTTGAAAACTTCCATTGAATCCATCCAAATTAGCTTCCATTGAATGCATCTTAGCTTCCATTGAATCCCTCATCTCTTGTGGTTCATCTTTGGTTCTTGTCTTCTTTTTAGCAAATCATTTATGTCCCTACATTTCTTCACCTTCATCAAAGGGTCTAATTAGGATTTTTTTGGAGGCTTATTTAGTGTAGGAGGTCCCTTTTTGGGTGGCATGTGGCCCAAATATCACTTTTGAGTCTTGATTTTGAGGTAGTTCTACGCTTTAGACAATATTTGATACATTATATCTCCCAAGTTTATTATACAGGTATAGAGCTTTCCTTGGAAATTAGTTCTACGTGTTTCTTCTACGCAATACCCGCAGTGCGATCAAAATTGGATGTGCCAAGTGGAATTTACCGCGATAACTTCCTCACAACTTACCAATTTTTGGCCCTTTCCACGGGAGATGCACTTGTATAGAATGCTTGCGCACACAATTAGTGATATCAAATTCTGAAACTTACACCAAACTCACCGAGGCGTCCACGATCAATGCAGCCAGTCCACTCAATTTGGATATTCTAGGAGAAGTTATGATTGTTTTACAGAAACACCTTCTTGAGACTAATAAATAAGACTAGTCAGATACCTATCTTACATATTGTGTATCTATAAATTTATGATGAATCAGAATCTACACTTTTAATAACAGATAGAAGCCCAGATTTCTGTAAGTGTCCCCGGAGTTCAGGGTCACAGAGCTTTTACAGAAAAGTTTTATAGCGAAAATTCCTCAATGACTCATTTAGGATGATTCAAGAACCCTATATTATACATGTTGTATCTCAGAAATTATGGACTCGAGGGTGAATTTTGAACCAGCATTACCTTGATCTGTCGACTAGAAACCCTTTAAGCGGTTCCTTCAGAAACGTTTTATAAAACGTTATGGCGAAAATTCCAAGTTGTTTCAGATGTAGTAGTGAAACCCAAGACCTTGAGCTCTGAAACCATATATTTAGAACCAAACATCAATATAGCATGAAAACCTCCAAGAAGAATAATCAAAAGCATGAAAGAGATAATGTCAGATAATGAAAGCCCCTCTTGGGAGGCAACCTCCTTTTACCCCACTTAAATGTTCAAATTCAAGATGATTCAAAATGAAAATGTCTCCTTGGTATGGGAGACTAGGAGGTTTTAATGGCCCTAAAGCCGACATAAATAAAATAACGTTGCTAATATAATATGACTAATGGCCTAAAACTAGACATAAATAAAATAACATTACTAATCTAATATGCCCCAATTAAAGTGAAATTGTGAGCCAATATTAGGGCTTAACACAAAATCCTAATATCCCTCAGATCCACAATATCTTGAGGAAGATATCTAAAATCACTCACTCACCCCTAATACTTCTCTAGACCTCTACAGATTTCGAAATCTACATATTACTCAATCTCAATTTAACTTCTAGAACTTAATTACAATATTAGGAAAATAAAAAAAGTAAAATAAAGGGAGACCCACTCCCTTTAGTAAAGAGTGAAATACCTTGATCTATATGGATGTGGGTGGCCTCCCACCTATTCCAAGTTCATTTTGGCAAATTTTCAGTTTGGCAGTTTTTTCATAGTTTATAGGTCCCTGATGGGGACATTTTTGGTAGCTAAAAATCATTTTTAGGGCTCACCGCAGTCTTCTTGGTTAGAAATTTCCAATGGGATATCATGAATCTAAAACATAGATCATATGAAAAGGATGCGATCACGGGAAGTTGATGTACTAACACCCAAATGGAGATACATGACTTTTTGAAACATCTCCTAGGGTTAGGTTTTGGATGTCTAGGGTTTTAGCATTCCTGTTTATTGTAAAAAGGCCTTGAGCCTCAATTTATAATGATATTCTTGTGAATTAGCACATCCTTCACATCTCTTCTTAGATATAATCCCTCCACTATTCCGACTGGTATGTTTTCTGTGCATTTCTAATTTCATGCCCTTATTGACTAGAAACTTCGTTTCTGTATCCCTCTTATTATGTATTAAGCATATTTTACTAATAATATTTATTCATTTCATTCTACTCATAATATCCATATCAATGTGAATTATCAAAGTGGTCTTCTTCAGATCTTAATGCATGTCCCCAAGCAGAGATTAGGGTACAAAGAGGTGGGTCTCAGGCTTGTTTCTCTCGAGGAAAAAATATCTCGCACTCCCAAGAGACATTTCATGGTAGGAGAAAATAAAAATATGATGGGACAAGAGATCCTTTCAAGAATTTCTTGAGGAATCCCTCACTTAATAAAGGAACAATATGATGGATGGTTTCATGCAAATCCTTGATACCAACCGTGACACATCTTCCCTCGTGAGGCACCACCCCTTCAAGGTACAAATCAACTTCAGTATTCCTATATTTGGAAGGTCATATAGATGAAAATGTTGTTGTAGACAGGTGGTTGAATCTACTAGAGGAATTTTCAGTCCATAACTTTTAAAATAGAAAACGTACTGCGCTCTTCAAAGTGGTTCCCCATGTCAAGAGATTGGTGGGAATGTTCTGTGAGCAAGGAAATAGAGGAACCCTCATTATTTCTGATCCTTTGACCACTAGAATCCCTAAAGGATTCTATTAAGGAATAATACTACCACAGCCGGAAGTTATTATGAATTGTATACTAAATGGACCACACCGAAAGAGACCAAGTAGTGCCATTTCACAAATATCTTCCATACCACTTTAATTTGGGTATCAAAATGTCCAGTGACATGTGGTGCTCAAGAGTATGGAAATGGTGTTGTGCATATAGATACATCTAGGCCAAAATGGAATTTCTAGACATCATCCTTGGCGTGTCTCGATGTCCCGTCAAAATTGAGTCGAAGCTCAAACAAAAGACATGACAATTTGGGCACAGGAACCCTAAATTAGAAAAAAACCGGAAGGGAGGACTCAACCTCTGGAACAAAAACCTTGAGGAAAATATGGATAATTATCGGGACAACCATCCAAACCACAATAAAGGACATGGAAAGAGACAAATAAGGATCTGGGGAAGTGGTGCAACTTCCATAAGAGCACTGGCATAGCTTAACTGATTTCCACTAAAATCGCGGTGGCGAGTGAAAACCTCCTTGGAGAATCCGGATGTGGTTTGTGCCGAGTTAAGAACCCGAGAAAGGGGAAGACGGATCATTGATGTAGAACTGAGTTCCACCATTTCTACCATGACTCGATACAGTGAACTAGATGAGCTTCAGAAGTGACGCCTTTCATTCCCAAATGTGGGTGAAAGGCACCCCGTCGCACTTCATTGTTGATAGCGGTAGCTAGAAGAGACTCATCTAAAAAGAGGTCATCAAAGCTGTACACCCGAAAACACCACACCTTGGCCCTGTTGGATGGCTACGCCAGGAAGCAATCTACGTCAATAGCGATTAATGGAGTTATTGAGTGACGTAAAAACTTCAAAGGCTGAGGTATTGTATGATGTTTCTCCCAGCCGGTTGTAATGTTATTTGGGACAACCTTGGTATGGGAGAGCGTCGTCTCTTTCGGGGATGATTTTAAGGATGGAAAGTTATTTTAAAATGTAGAAACTAGCGGAGAATCTTACTAATCCTTCATATACCAACTATAAATGTTTGGCGATATTTTGTAAAAATATTCAAATTTCTAAGGTTAATATCATTTTTTATATAAAATTTTTAGCGATTTTCCAAGGTAAAAATAATTTTATAGAGTATGGGGTGGTAGTCATTTTAAAATAATGAATCTCATTTTGGAAAACCATGTAAAATTAGCCCATAGGTGAAATTTATCCCCCTAAAATCATCCACACGGTCATCGTATATGATTTTAGGCCTCATAGTGTTGTGTACTTTGGAAATGAAATTGTATAGGATACCCAAAGCAGTCCCTCCTAGTTCTATTTCATTTATCTCTGCTAAATCACCCGGAAGGTCATCTCGGACAAAATTCGTCTTCTTTGTTATTTTCTCTCAGAGTGAGTGAAATATCGCAGTCACATACATGGCCTCTGCGACCTACCTGTTCATGCAGGAGAAGCAAGTGGATACAGTCATGGAACAATACTCATATATATTCTCCTCAACTACCGTGGTACACCTCTGCACTGTCAGGTCAAGCATCCCTTCGATCTCACCCTAGACACCACCGCTACCAATGGGTTGGTCTACTGCTTCACTTTCTATTATAAAGCAGGGATATTAAGAGGCAAATCCAAGAACTTCTCAACAAGAGACGCGGTAAATCTGACTCATACCATACTATGGGGAATAATCATCTTGGGTGTAGAAAATATGAGAGACTTGAGTGACTCTGCGTGATTACGAATTTGGGCCAATCCTTAGTGGGAGCCGGTACCCGATTCCCGAATGGGGCGACCTCCTTTATCAGCTCATGTGGGCCGAATACTTTAGTAAGATTTATTTAAATTATAAGATACCACGGTCTCCATAGACTGTCTGGTCTTATGGAAGACCTACTTCAAGTCAAAAGAAGGTCTTTTTGAATGGTTGGTCATGCCATTTGGTTGACAAATGCTCCAACACATTTTATGAGATTGATGGATGATATCCTGCGAACATACACCACTACAAAATTATCGATGAAAGGTCGTAGGATATCGCCCATCATCCTCATCTACAACAAGACTTAGGAGGAACACTTGAATCATATTCAACAAGTTTTTCACAACCTACAACGTCACAAACTATATGAAAACTTGGAATAATTTTCCTTTGGCATGGACAAGGTCCATTACTTAGGATACATAATTGATCAACATGGTGTACATGTGGATCCATCAGATCAGTCATATGTGGTGGCCAACTAACCACACTCCCACTAAGCAGATCTTCTTGGGCCTTGATAATTTCTATCACCGGGGTTAGGTGTTGGAGTTCTCTCATATCGCATGGGCCCTCAACCAAGTAACCAAGGGTGGTGATGAAACATTTGTGTGGGGCATGCTTTACAACAAACTAACGATGAATTGAAGCAACATTTGTTCTTATCCCCATTAATTTCAGTATCGGACTTGCAACATCCGGCTGAGATCCGGGAGCCAGTGCTTGATTATGCTATGGGCATGCGTTCTCCTCCAACATGACCACCACATGGCGTATCATAGTGAGAAACTATTAGATTTTATCCATTAAGTAACCTACTTATGAAAAGAAATGTAATCCATTGTGAAACCTACTTCGATTGGAGACATTACACATTACGGGAAGGAGACGTCATCCACCGATAACAAACCACTGGAGTTCATTGCAAACCCATAGGAGAAATTGCAGAATGACCTCCAGCCAGTGGTCCACATACTTACATCGGTTCCACCTCAACATCAAGTATAAAACAAGGGAGTACCAACCAAGTTGTTGTTTGTGCCTCAAAACGACCTCCGATTGTGATCACCTAGCTAGAATGCATGGCCATGAGACCTCACAGATGGACCCACCTATGATACAAACCGACTTCTCCACTACCTACCAAATGTTGGAGGAAAATTCGGTGGTCACTAATTTCTATCTTCGGGATGGGTTGTTGTGACGTCTCATCCATCTCCGTGTTCCATCAATTGAGTGTATGAATATGATTTGGGAATCTCACCACAATTGGGTGGCACTTTGGCATGAAAAGAACAATGTAAGTCTTTTGCAAAAACATTTTCTATTGTCCAAAACGGCGGGGATGTTGGAAGTGCTCCAGTCCTACATTGCCTCTATTTCCATTGAACACTAAGAAAGCAGGCTTGTAGCGCACTATTCCTACTCACGAAAAGTTGTGGAATCCATCTCAATGGACTAAATGTCGGGCCTCCCATACACCAACCGGGGAAATGACTGTTTTTTGTGTGATTGTTGATCGCTTTTCCAAGATGGATATTCTAACCTCCTCCAAGGAGAATCACAATAGAGGCCACTTCAAGCTCTTCTTTGATATTATTAGGTACATTTTCCTGCTCTAGTCACTCTTGGATACCAAGCTCACCAAATCCATTTGCTTACATACGGAGACCGATTGGCCAAATTGGGGTTGTCAATAGGATGATGGTACATATCCTGTGCATGTACAATTCCAAGCACCCCATCAAATGGGATGAGGGATCTTCATATGCCCAACATATCTATAAATGGAGCCTTTCATAACTCAACTTGACACAACACCTTTCAAGTGGGGTTGAGATTCCAACCATTGGGCCATGGATGTTGCACTACCCAGCGAAGACACCTACGACCGGCTTCGTCTCTTGATCCACCGAGGAAGCTGAAAAAGACACCTGGTTCATTGGTGAGGATCCATCACATCTTCAATGGGTTTAGGATATTTTTCATAAAGTCAATTCCAAGTACAAGCAACACCATGATCAACATTGGGTGCCACATAGAAGTTCACGGTGGGTGACAAAGTTTGGTTTCCTTGCAAAATAATGCCTTACAAGGCCCCATGCGAAGCTTCATCCTCCGATTATGGACCATACACCATCATCAAGGATGTGGATGAAAATTATTTGCACTCAACATTCCCCACTCTTTGCTTGGCCCACCCGGTCTTCTTGTGGCTCTCCTTGACCATATTTCCCTGTGGACACCTCGAGGAGATAACAAGCGGTTGAAACCAATAGAGCTCAATCGTGAATGCATGCAATAGGAATCTAGTGATTATATTTTGGACACACATGTCAAGGGCACTCTACATCAAAGGATCAAACTTTATCGAGGTTGTCAAAGTAGGGCATCTTCTGCACAAGGCAAGTGGCTCACCGCGAGCCAAATTTATGAGAATTTCCTCATCACGGTGGAGACGCTCAACACAATGGAAAATTTCTTAATAAAGGTGGAATTGATCCATATGGATTTGGTGGCCTCCCACCTAATCAGTTCATTTTTTGGCCGATTTTCCGGTTTGGCAAATTTTTCTAGTTTTCGGGTTCTGGCGACTTGGAGCCGTTTTGAGACCCTAAACAACATTTTTAGGTGCATACGGTCGAAAATGAACTTTGATAAATACCAAAAAAATGTTTATTCCTCATATAGACCTTTTTCAGCGGGCTATCGTGCCACGTGGAAAATGAAGATCATATGCAAAGTTACGACCCGGAAGTTGTTCTTTTACCCAAGCGGGGCCCACATGACTTTTGCAAAAGTTACGACCCCAGGAAGTTGATGTACTAACTTACCCAAACGGGGCCCACATGACTTTTGGCGCTTCATCTCCTAGGGTTAGGTTTTTGGATGTCTAGGGTTTTTGACATTCCTGTTTATTGTAAAAAGGCCTTCAGAGGCTCATTGTAATGATATTCTTCCGAATTAGTGAAACTGTCAAATCTCTTCTCAGAGATAAGCCGACACCATTCCCACAAGCTTGTTTTCCACTGCATTTTATAGTTTCAGCTTATTTCCTTATTGAATAGAAAACCAGTTTTACTGTATCTCTATTATTCTGTGTTAAGTATTTGTATTCATTTCGTTCTACTCATAATATATGGATCACCCCTTAGGTATCTTTCCAAATGATTAAATTCTAATGAGATTTCTCCTGCATCATATTTCCTCCTTGGATCTGAGGACATTGTGGAGATTTTGGAAAATCATACTTTCTACCTTTTGATTCCCACTACTTATAGTTTCTTCCTCCACTCTTGATCCAGAGTATTTTCGACACGAAATGAGAGCGGAGATATAGCACAAAAATATAAAGAGATATTGAAAGAGATCCAATAATATAACAAAGATATATCAGATATATAACAAAAGGCACAAATATACAACAATGCACAATTTCTATTAATGAGTGAAATGTACAGAACTGTAAAATTACATAGTGAAAGACTTGCTAGAATGGTGGCAACTTATCTTTGAGAGGATATGTGATGACTACTCAAATTCACAAGAAGATGATTACAATGAGGCTCTAAAGGAATTTTTAAAGAAAATACAAAACCCTAACCCCAGAATATGAAAAGCCAATAGTTTTGTGGACCCCGTTTTGGGTAGTTTGGTGTATCAACTTCCCCGGGGCATAACTTTGGCATACGATCTCCATTTGGGCTGCACAATAGTTGTTTGGAAAGGTAGCGTCGAGGAGATTCACTTTGGGGGATAAATAATAGCCTTAGGATATTATGGAGGTGATCTATCCCAAAAAAAATTCATTTAGGTGCTCAAAATGGCCCCGGAAGTTTAGGAACCGAAAAACTGCTAAACATAGTAAGTTGCCAGAAGACAATTTTGAGCCAGTTGGGATAGGTGGGTGGTCACCGATATCCACCTGGATCAATTCTTTCCTAAATGGATTCCAACTGGTGAGGTATGATTTTTGAATTTATTAAGTGTACACATGCTTCAACCACTCTTTGAGAGATCTTTTGACATCTTTCAACTTTTATCCCAAATGTATAACAGAGATAATATGACCCACTTGTGCCATTTAACTGCTATTATTTACACAATCTTTCTATATTGGAGCTAGAAAGGGTTGGACCTAAATGGAAGAGGCCCAAATTATGTAGATTCCATAATCTATAGAGTGATTTAATTGTGATCAAAATTTTCCTAGAAAATAATTTTGGAGGAAATGATATTGTCATGCAGAAGGAAGTCACTTTGCATAAGAAATCAATCAAGTCTTGTTTCAATGTGACCAAGACCAAGTGTCTTATTTAAGAAAGTGAATTTTCCTTTGATTGGTTTTATATCCACCATGTCCCATTTTTCTATGATATCTTCCATTATTTGTTCAAAAGTTTTGCGAACTATACTCCCCCCTCTCTTTTTTTTGTTATTTAAAATTACATTGAAATCCTTTGCAATTATGTTGTTTTGAGATTATTTTGAATCTTTTAAGGCTGAAAGGGACAATCGACATACTTTTTTTTCTTTGTAGGCTACCAACATGTACATGTTTAATACATTAATTCAGTTTCTTGTTTACTAATTGATGGATTTTGTTAACAACCATTCTTGGTTTTGATATGAGAATTCAAGAGGAGAAACAAGTTATTCCATAATGTTCAAAGTCTGCTAGAAGAACCTCTTGAGCTAACTGTTGTACCTTCACATATTTTTCATTTAATATTACTTTATTTTAGGGATTTCAAAGCCTCTAACTTAGTCTCCCAGAGGAGGAGGATAGTAGGATTTTCTAATTTTATCTCAATGTTTTCTCTTTGTACCAACTATCCAAGCCTGTGCAATTCCATGAGACTATATTTATTATTTCATAGAGGTTTTTTTTCTACCATCTTGTGATGGAGTATTGACTTTAGGATTTTTAGAGTTTCTTGATACATCTCTTAGTCTCTTTTATATAGCTCATTGTATTCCTAAATGTTTTTCCTTGTTGGTTGTCTCTTCTATTTTCTCCTTGGCTAGATTCCTACTAGTTTTATTTGGTATCCTTTCCTCCATTTGATCCTCCTCTTTATCATATTCTTCTAATTGTTGATAGGGTTTTTTCTGGGTTAAAATTCTTGATGAGTACTTCTATTTTTCTAGAATATTATTCATTTCTTCCAATCAATATGATAAAATTTCCCCATTCACTAAGTGATGCAAAGCTTCATAGCTTCCAAGTTAAGTAGGTATTCTAGGAGGAAATGATGAGGCAAGGGTTTAAGAACCCATTATTTTATAGAAAGGGATTGGATCTTCCAAGGATAAAATTTTGTACCTATTGGCTTGAGAGATCATGGTTCATCCCTTAGGGAAACATGGATACCTTTGAACATGATCTGACGAGTGAATAGGAAGAGTATCAACTTTATGGGACTACATGACAAATTCCTTGGATCTAGAGGGAATCAAAGGGATTGAAGGAGATGTATTTGATTTAAGCATTGATGAAGGGGTTGGTTGTTTGTTATTCATATTTTTATTTATAGTATGCCATTTTTCTTCTTTGTCTGATGCCATTTGAGAATCCTATATGTTCTTTTTTAAATCCTTTTCAAATTTTCCATATTCATGGGAGATATTTCATTTGAAGGGATTTTGTTCATATTCCAAAGGTTGAATGTTCTTCCAACTATCTAAATTTAGAAGGATTTCTTCTAGGATACCTTTTTTATGATCCACCTACACATTGAATTCTTGTGCATGAAAGCATGTCATCCTTGGGTTTAGATTTATCTATGTAACTACCTAGAGTCTCTCTAATACTGCATATATATTTTTTCATTCTAGTACTACATGGGTAAATGAGGATGATGAACATAACATATAATGAAATAGGAAACATCTTGATCATGGTTAAAATATGGGTTCCAACAATTTAAATACATTCCTACGATGTCAAAGAAATAAGGACCATTTATAAATATAAGATCTCTATCTTCTTTGGCTTAAAACAAGAAGGTGTAGCAACCCCTATAGAGTTAGAATCCATGGTTGAAGCCAAACCCTAATGTGGTAGAAGCAACAATAAGAGGGTGAAAACTTCTTATTCCACTTGGTAAGAATGTTAAGGTACTACCCTAACCTACCTAATTTAGGTTACATAGGAGTTAGTTATTTTTTATATGTTTCCATCCTCTTTGAATAAGGACCATTAGATAATAGTGTACAATTGTTTAATTTAAAAGGGTCCACTTGTTAGATTTTACTACACCTTAGGTATGGTCTATTGTTTCCAAATTTATACACAACTAATCCAATTTAACTGTAAACATAAACACACTAATATTCCTAACTTCTTTTACCATAGCGGAACATACAATAAGATCATAGATGAATAATCAATACCTTGAAACACACGAATTTTTTTCTATAACTTTATTCAATCATGAGGACAAAACTATTCCTCCCAATGTCACCAAAACTAAGGACAAATATAGTCCTCTCAACCAATACAATATCACCAAAACTGAGAACAAACTTGTTATCCAATATACAAAAATGAGAACAACCTTGTTCTCCAATGCAACAAATTTGAGAACAACCTTGTTCTCCAATACACCAAATCTAAGAAAAACCTTGTTCTCTAATAGAATCCGAGGACAACCTTGTCCATCCAACACAAATCATAAAACCAAACCTTGAAAATATTTGGGAAGATCCTATGCACATGAATCTGCTATAGATCCACCTATATGGCATGATGGCATCACTTGTCATCCTGTACAGATATGTACCTTACTAGAAAATAATGTATTCAACTTTCCTTCCTTCAACCCATGTACATACACGACTATTCCCACTATAACCCACATGCATGCGAAAAACTCACTCCACATATGTGATCTTTTTCGCTCCTCTCCCTTGGGCAAGATTTTCCACCTCGCATAATTCCCCTTTGTAGAGATCACCAATCCTCCTAGCACAAGTGTAGACTCACTTATGATAGCTCCATCATATCTCCAAACTATGACATAAGATATAATGTCACAATGACATCTATCCTTTATATACAAGTCCAAGGGGTGTGTCAAAATCCCCTCCACAAGTCAACATCAAAATAGTTTTATTTTATGGGTGTGAATATCCAACACAAACCCATGAATCCCATCACCAAACTGATGCTATCAAAACATATACAATCCCTCTCAGAGAGGGGGGAATTTACATCCTCCATCATCAATTGGCAGTAGCTTTGTCTTCCACACTAGATCCTCTACCACAAATTCTCTTCAATCTGCCTGATTTGATACCTTGTCTCTCAACGAGGTAAACCTACTATATGAAATGATCCCATCCTGGAAGACATGCTACTCCTAGAATATTCTTTCTCCTGAACATCCTATCTAGCCATCTCAACCCATGACACCCTCCTGATTCCTCTCTGCCATTTAGACCTGAAGGTTGGATCCCACTGAGAGAATGAATCTCCCTATGATCCTCATCACTGCTTCTCAAGTTAGAATCCCTCTGAGTATACATAACCTTAAGAGCTACCAAATMTCTGTCCACTTGCCTCTATACAGTCCTGGGAGGCTTATCCTCCCTAATAGATCTCTAGGTATGAATACCTCGAAAATATGGCTCCCTCTAAGATGACACTACTGGTGGAGCTACCTGATCCCCCAGAATACRCACTACTAGTGGGGCCACCTACCTCACCATTGGTGGAGCCACATACTCTTCCTCATATATATATCTACTCATGCTATTCACAACACACATAGGCTGGCCCCTTATCCTATATAGGTTTCCCTCTCTAACTTCAGGACCACTTCTGATTTGAATCTAGATCATTTGGGCACAAGCAAAACATGTTGTTAGCACATATTCTTATAAGGGGAAAAATTATCTCTAGATTCAGGTCCTTGGTGAAAAATAAATGAAATGGGGCTTAAGACCCATCAAATGAAGTTATCCAAGGTCACAGCCATGAGCGCCCAAGTTCATCATGGATAAAATCTCTATTTTTGGGTTAAAAATCAAGCAGGTGGGCATTTTTTTCTTTTTAGCGATGAAGATCCATCGTTGGAGAAGATCAATGGTCATCGGGTAAGCCAGAGCCACAGAATTGCACAAGGTTTAGCGCATGGGCTCATCCCTTAGGTCCAAAGTCACGAAATGATCGTGGTCATCTGATCCAGTCGGGACACATGGCGCCTGATTAAGTTTGGTTGCCATTTCGGCTACTGGGACTTTGAAGAGCAATGGGACAGTACTCCATTGCATTAGGAATCATCGAGACCTGGTGAGAGAAGTCCCAAAAGAATTAGGACCGTTGATCAAGGGAGGATATCAGTCGTCCAACCAAGGGACGTGTGGCGCACGATCGATTTTGGTCCCTATTTCAGTTACCGGGGTTTTGAAAGACAGGGGGTCGCTCCTCCCTTGCAGTTAGAATAGCCGAAATGCGAAGGTGCCTTTGGGTGTGGTCCCATGGTCATAGTATAGGGTCATATGGAAAGGCGGGTCCTAAATAAGGGGGACAGGTGGCAGCTAGTCTACATTTTGGGGATTTTGGAGCTCCCAGTGGGAGAATCCCCGAAACAATCAGGACCATTAATTGTGAAGGATATGTGGCGTGCGATTAAGTCCAGTCGCCATTTTGGCTACCGCAACTTTGAAATACAAGGTTTGAGAGAAAAGGAATGAGAAATACCAGTGGGATAATCCTCGAAATACATTAAGGTTCATCGTGACCATCCATATTAAATCATATCCGACCGTTGATTGCGGATTAGCCGTTTCAGCATTTTGACTACTGGGACTTTAAAATACAAGGGTTGAGAGCAAAGGAATGAGAACTCCCAGTGGGAGAATCACTGAAATCATCTCATCCATCCAACCAAAGGGACGAGTGGCGCATGATCAATCTCGGTCGCTATTTCATCTACCGGGACTTTGAAAGACAGGAGGTCACTGCTCCACTGCATCTAGAAAAGTCGAAATGCGAAATGTGAAAGCCCCCAGGAGTTGGGCCCATGGTCTTGGCACCCGGTCACAAAGGAAACAGGCCTGGGGAAAGGGTGACAATATTTATTGTGTGGCAAGGCTGGTCCCGAAATGCCGAAATCATCTCAGCCATCCAACCAAACGGACGCGTGGCGCATGATCAAGACCGTTCGCTATTTCAGCTACCGAGACTTTGAAAGACAGGGGGTCACTCCTCCACTGCATCTGGAATCACTAAAACATGAAGTGTTGAAAGTGCCTTTGAAGATAGGCGTAGGGTCATGGCCCGTGGTCACTTGGGGTAATAGAAAGAGTTGCGTAAAGGGCCAAAGCATCGGGTTTAGCTGCAGAAGGGGTCGCCACGTTCTCCAGGTGCCAGTTCAACTCAGCCTTGATCCTGACCCTTGCTAGAGGTAAATGAAGGTGGGAGGAGGTGTTTGAAACCTCGCCTCACTCCTTAAATGTAAGGCATGGAGGTTCTGACATCCAGTCTGCCCAAGATTTTCGTGTGTGTAGGTTTTCCTAAAGAAGCCATTCCAATATGATGTCCTCGTCTGAGTAGAGGAGCGTGCACATGCTAATTTGGAATTTAATGTCTCAGCTACCTTGTTGCTGCCAAGTTGGTGAATTGATCTGAGTATGCATACATAGTTTTTGTATTTTTGTGGGGATGGATGGTAGAGCAGAACTCCCAACGATAATGTTTTAATGAAGCATTGGTTTTCCTGGCTATGTATTTGCATATGAAATTTTCTTGTTTAATGTAAGGAAACCCCCCTTTTCATATGGTTTCAATCTCATACTAAAAGGGTTCATGATTGATTGATTTACATGAATCGTCATGACTGTGTTATGATAAAGGATTTATTATAACGTTGTCATGTTCTTTTAGCATTTCTGCTTTGAATATAAGAGGTTCTTGTGTTCAAGTTTTTCTTCTACAGGCTGTTAGAAGCTCAATGCCTACAACAACCCTTCGCATTTCCTCACATAAGTCTTCCTCCTACTCATCCTTATTACAACTTACTTTCTAAAGTTAAACCAAGACCTCATCTGCTTGTGCATGCCTGACCTAGTTTCTGAGTTAGAACGATATTGTTCTGAGTTTACTTCCATTCATCACCCTTTATCAACAAATAGTGACATAACTGATGGGATTCAGGGTTACTCCTACCGCAATATAGGAGTGACTTCTAACGTTAACATTTCTAGCGCCGTTGTCGGGGACGATGTTGAAAATTTTCCCTGGGATCGAACAACATCGAGCCTTTGATTCTGAAGGTGCATCAGGCATTAGAGTCCTACGAGATTGCTACTGTGCACCCGGTGACTCCATTGTGACGACTCCACTATGGAGAACCTGTTGTTTTAGTTGTGGCTTCCAGAGGTAGACACATGTGATCCCATCCACAAATACCTCTAGCTATGCCTCAAGCTGATCTGGAGGTGATTCTCAGAAAAGGAAAGGCCTCTGAAGGAGAAACTTCCACCACTGAACAAGGTAATTTTCCATCTCCTTCTGTAGAAACTCCATTTTCTTCTTCTCAGCTTCCTAGMAGGCCTTTTTYTGAAGTTTCCTGTTTCCTAAATTTTGGGAGTGTTCTTGCTAAGTTTTCCCCTCCTGGTCTAGGATTGGAGGTAGAAATCCTTGTCACTCCCCTCTCCCCTGAAGCTATACCTTGGCGTAGACCCAGGACCACAGAATATATCCCCACTCCTAGCTTTACGACTCCTCCTCTTACTACTGTTGCTTCTACTGCACAGAGAGAAGCATCTTCTGACTCAAGCCCCTTAGCCTTCTCTCTGAATCCCCCATTGTTTCCCCTTCCACCTAGAAGCTCATTTCCAGTATCCCCTGTTCGAGCTCCTTCTCCTCTGAGTTCTCCTCCACCTAATATTCCTATGGCAGAAGATAATCCCCCCATGACCAGAATGGAGGCTATAATAGTTGCTAGGTATGGTCCCCTTTTGTTACCTCATCCTCTCAATTCCCTTCTAGCAGATGGCTACCTCAAGCAGCTGCCCAAGTTTACAGGTGAAGGGGACATACCTGCAGAAGAACACCTTGAAGCCTTTTACAGTTTTACAAATGATCATGTTATCATGCATGCAAACGTATGGATGAGGATTTTCATCCATAGCCTTGAAGGCGAGGCTAGAAAGTGGTTTAGGGATCTGCCTCCTAGATCTATCGATGGGATTGAGGCTTTGGATAATGCCTTTTTGAGACAATGGGGAGACAAAAAAGACTTCATGTATTACATGACAGAGTTTGGGTCTTTGAAGAGAAAGGAAGGAGAGTATTTCTCTGACTTCTCCAAGAGATTCAATAAAATGTACTATAAGATCCTCGCTAAGATAAAGATCTCAGAATCCTCTACTAAAATCACTTATGCTAGCACTTTTGATCTCGATTTATGCCTCCTATTGAGGGAAAGGAGAGCCACTACTCTAGCTCACATGCATGATCCATCCGTGGAAGTAGAATCTAACATATTGGTTGTTGACCGAATCAGGAATAAGGTTGATAGAGACATATCTAGGAAGAGACCTGAAGCCTCCCCATCCAATTCCTCTCCCCTTCCCCTTCAGATGGACAAGGTAACTAAAGTGCTAAAATTTCTTTCGGTGAGGATGGAAAGGTGGGAGTTAGAAGGGAAGCCCATGTACAGAAATACCCAAAATACTAATAACAGAGGCTTCAGGAGGCCTAGTAACAATGTGCCTTAGGATTTTCCAAGGGAACAAAGGAGAAAATATAGAGATGATCAAAGGATTCAAACCCCTCTCCAAAATAACCTAGTTTCTCATGAGGAAGGAGAGGAGATAGATGAGCTTGACCCTAAAATTCACTGTATTGAAGACACTTCCTCTTTTCCCCATTTGACTCAATCTGCATATGAAGAATTCGTTATGAACATTCAAATAAATGAGTTGGGTAAAGGGGAAAAGGCCAAAAACACTCCTAACAGATACCATCTCAGGTCAAAGAAGAAAGAAGTGAATTTTGATAGCCATGATCAACCCCTCATAGCGGAAAGGCCTGCTAAACCTACAACAATCACTACTAAAGAAAAGAAAAATCAGAATACTTCACCAACAGCTAAAGAACCTGTATCTGAGGTAAGGGAAGCTCCTAAGCCTCTTTCCTCCTTTAGTTTTGAGCATGAAATTCAAAAGATTAGAATTCTCGTACCCCTCTCAGAACTAGTCAAAAATGAAGATTTCAAAAGGTCCCTCTCCAAACTGTTACAATCTGAGTCCCCCCAGCCTTCCACAGACTCAGTAAATCTTCAAGATTAAAAGCCAACAATAATCCTAGGTACCATGGTATAAGATAGATATGATTCATCCCCTCCCTTCTACACATCCCTGAACACACATGATAAGGTGTTGCATAATTGCCTCATGGATTCAGGAGCTTCCCACAACCTTATGCCCAAAATAGTCATGGAAGAATTGGGACTGGAAGTGACAAAGTCTTATCACGATTTGTACTCTTTTGATTCAAGGAGGGTACAATGCATTGGAGTCATCAAATACTTGGTGGTCTCTTTATTTTAGCTGCCAATGAAGAGTGTGATCATGGACATTGTAGTAGCTGATGTTCTCCCCAAGTTCGGCATGCTGTTGTCAAGATCTTGGATTAAAAAACTTGGAGGAACATTACAGATGGATCTCACATATGACGCCATTCCATTATTTGGAGGGGAACACAAGAGGTTGTAAAGAGAATCTCAGCTAGCCTACATTGTTAGTGATGAAGCATACCCCACCAATCATCCTATCTTTGCACTTGACACTGATTTGGGGTCTAGTTTATTGCAGCTCACTGAGACTCCTGAAGCCCCTTTTCAAATAAGAAAGAAACCCATATTTAATCACGAGATACCTCCTCCAACCACCTCTGTTTGGAAGATGTTATTTGACAGAGCTTCTTCTAGCAAAGGCGCTGGCGCTGGAGTGGTTTTTGTGTCGCCTTGTCAGGAAACCATATCCCTGTCATCCAAGCTAGAATTTGAAACTACCAATAATGTGGCAGAATATGAAGCTTTTATTCTGGGTTTAAGGGCCACAAAATAAATGGGAATTGAGGGGGTAGCAGTGTTCAGAGATGCTAAGTTGATAATCCAACAAGTCAGAAATGATTATCGGGCTAAGCATCCTCGGCTTAGGAGTTACAAAAATGAGGTGTGGGACCTGATTGATAGTTTCTTCTCAGTTTTCAACATTTATTTTATTCCAAGAGAGGAAAATACTTTGGTTGATTCCTTAGCTGTCTCAGCTAGTCTGTTCAGGATCCCTCTGTCGCCTAAGATCAAATATGATGTTGAGATAAGATATAGGCCATATGTACCAGACAATATCAAGCATTGGAAGGTATTCGAAGATGATCTTGAAATCAAAAAAGTTCTTTAGTCTGTCACTGAATTTTATGCATTGCACATTGATTAGGATCCTGATCTCAAAAGTCACCCTCACCCTGAGATATTTTTAAATAAAATTTCTAATCACCATATTATTTAGCTGCCTAGCAATCACATTCTAAAGGGACTAGTCCCTTTAGAAAGACTGTTCGATGGGAATGATGTGAAAGTAAAGGGTAGGGTTTCAAATAAAGATGTTGATACAACAAAGTACAACATCGACACACAGGAGGAGCCTAAGTTTGTCAAGTTGTCAATAAGTTTGACCAAAGAGCCGAGGGCTGAATATACTGAGTTATTAAGAGAATTTGCTGATGTGTTTGCATGTACCTATGAAGACCTTGAGACATATGACACATCTATCATTGAACACAAGATCCCACTAAAGGAAGAGGCTAAACCATTTAGGCAGAAGCTAAGATAGATAAACCCCATGTTGTTTCCTGTCATGGAGAGAGAAGTGAAGAAGTTGTTAGATTCCCAAATCATTGTCCCCTTGATATATTTTGAGTGGGTGACCAATTTGGTCCTGGTGAGGAAGAAAAGTGGAGAAATCAGGCTTTGTGTTGATTTCAGGAACCTGAACAATATCTCAAATAAAGATAACTATCCCTTGCCCAACATGGAACACATGTTGCAGAGGGTAAACAATGCATCTAAGATATCCATGATTGATGGTTTTTCTGTCTATAATCAGATATCAGTCATCATAAAAAAAATAGCCTTCACCACTGCTTGGGGTACATTCATGTATGCCAAAATGCCTTTTGGATTAATGAATGCAGGAGCAACATTTTAGCGATCCATGGACATAGCCTTCATCGGGGAGAAATATCAGTTTATAGTGATCTATCTAGATGGCATCAGAGTGTTCTCCAGGTATGATAAAGAGCATTGTTGTCACTTGAGGAAAGTTTTCTTGAAATGCCAGAGGTTTGGCATTTCCTTAAATCCCAAGAAATATTTGTTTGCTATGAAGGAGGGGAAGTTGTTAGGCCATATAGTATCAAAAGAGGGAGTGATAATTGATCCCAACAGGGTAGAGGCAATTCAAACCCTATCACTTCCCAGGTCTAGAAAGGAAGTCTAGGATTTTTTAGGGAAGATTAACATTCTGAGGAGGTTTGTCTCAAATTTCACTGAGTTGGTGAAACACATCAAAACCATGCTCATAAAGGGAAATGAAGTAAAATGGACTGTTGGACCCAAGGAATATTTTGTCCAAATAAAAAAGACAATGACTGAGGCACCTGTGCTGATCAGTCCTGATTATTCCAAGGATTTCCTAGTTTTTTCTTTTGCTTCTTTTGATACAGTAGCAACTGTCTTATTGCAAAAAAATGAGGAAGGGTGAGAGCAACCCATTTCCTTATTCAATAAGGCACTAAGAGATGCAAAAACCAGGTATGTGATCATGGAGAAACATGCCTATACCTTGGTGAAATCTCTCAAAGCTTTCAGAGTCTATGTCTTGCACTCAAGAGTGACTGCATATGTTCCTTCAGCCTCTGTGAAAGACATCCTTATATATCCTGACATAGATGGGAGAATAGGTAAATGGATTGCCAAGATACTTGAGTTTGAACTGGAGATAAAGCCCTCCAAGTTGGTTAAAGGGCAGGGTTTAGCCAAGTTGTTGGCTGAATCCAATTGCAAGGCCTTGGGGTTTAGCTTCATCAATGCTTGATCAGAAAATCAGCAAGCTGAGTCGTCTAGCAAAAGCTCTCAGGGTAGCTTATCACTAGCAGAATGGACCTGGTACAGAGACATTTTGTACTTTTTGCAAGAGTTGAAGCCTCCTGATTGAATGGGAAAAATCAAGGTAAGAGATTTAAAGCTCAAGGCGGTAAGAGATTTAAAGCTCAAGGCGGTAAGATATTGCCTTATTGACCAAGTCTTGTACTGGAGAGACTCTCTAGGGGTGTTTATGAGGTTTCTGAACCCACAGAAAGCCCAAAAAGTTATGTTTGATTTCCACAATGGCCTTTGTGGATGGCATCATTTCTGGAAGACCACAAATCACAAAATTCTTAGGGATGGGTACTACTGGCCCACCTTATTTACTGATGTCTACAGAGAAGTCAAATCTTGCATCAAATGCCAATGGTTCTCAGGAAAGCAGCAGCTCAAATATCTGCCACTAAATCTTGTAGTAGCTTCAAAACCCTTTCAACAGTGGGGGTTGGAATTCATTAGATAAATTCATCCTCCTTCAAGTGGCCAGTATAGATGGATCTTGACTGCAACAGACTATTTCACCAAGTGGATAGAAGCTACCCCCACCAGGAGTTCTTCACACAAGGTAATTATCAGCTTCCTGGAGGATATCATAGCCATATTTGGCTGTCCCAGTAGAATTGTCACTGATAATGCTGCTTCTTTCAAGTATGAGCCTATGGTTAAGTTCTGTGAGCAGTTCGAGATTTCTCTAATTCACTCCACTTCCTATTATCCTCAAGGAAATGGACTGGCAGAATCTTCCAATAAAAGTCTAATCAAACTCATTAAAATATTATTGGAAGACAATAAGAGGGCCTGTGATTCAAATCTCAAATTCTATCTATGGGCCAATCGAGTGACAACAAAGAAGTCCCTAGGCACCTAACCTTTTCAACTTGTTTATGGGACGAAGGTTGTGTTTCCCACTCAACTTGCTTTACCTATAGAGAAATTCTTTCAAGATCATGAAGGAGAGCCAGACCATATGGTTAAAATAATTCATCAAGTGGTGGAAGTGCAAAAAATTAGGGAGAAGGTAATGGACATAGATCATAGTCATCAACAGAAGATCAAGCAGGCCTTTAACAGGAAGGTCAGGAAGGAGGAATTCGAGCTGGGAGATTTGGTTCTTAAGTGGGATGCACCCAGGCAGGATAGGGGAAAACAAAACAAGTTTGATGCCCTATGGATCGGGCCCTTCAAAATCTCTGAAGTATTCTTAAATAACACATATAGGTTGCAATATTAGGAGGGTGAAGATGTTTTTAACGGCTCAGTAAATGGGCATTTCCTGAAGAAATTTTTTGTTTGAGCCTTAGACGGCTCCTATGTTTTTGTAAATATTGTTTTTCAGTTTATTTTCAGCTTAATAAATGACTCCATAGCCCAACAACAAGGCACTAAAACTGCAAAGAGTTCTTAGAGCCTCACAGGGAGGACTCTATCCCCCATGGAGCCTAATGTTAGCACATATTCTTATAAGGGGGAAGCTTCTCTTTGGATTCAGGTACTTGGTGAAAAATAAATGAAATGGGGCTTAAGACCCATCAAATGAAGTTATCCAAGGTCGCATCCATGAGCACCCAAGCGCAACATACATAAAATCTCTATTTTCAGGTTTAAAATCAAGCAGGTGGGCAATTTTTTCTTTTTAGCGGCGAAGATCCATCAATGGAGCAGATCAATGGTCATCGGGTAAGCCAGAGCCATAGAGTTGCATGAGGTTTATCTCATGGGATCATCCCTTAGGGAAAAAGTCACGAAATGTTCATGGTCGTCCGATCCAGTCGGGACACATGGCGCCTGATTAAGTCCGGTTGTCATTTCAGCTACCGAGACTTTGAAGAGCAACGAGCCACTCCTCCATTGCATTAGGAATAACTGAGACCTAGTGGGATAAGTGTTGAAATAATTAGGACCATTGATCAAGGGAGGATCTCAGTCGTCCAACCAAGGGACGTGTGGCACACGATTGATTTTGGTCGCTATTTCGGCTACCGGGGTTTTGAAAGATAGGGGGTCACTCCTCCCTTGCAGTTGGAATGGCCAAAATGCAAAGGCGCCTTTGGGTGTGGGCCCACGGTCATAGAACAAGGTCGTATGGAAAGGCGGGTCCTAAATAAGGGGGACAGGTGGCAGCTAGGCGACATTTCAGGGATTTTGGAGCTCCCGGTGGGAGAATCCCCGAAAGGATTGGGACTGTTAATATTGAAGGATACGTGGCGTGCAATTAAGTCCGGTCTCCATTTCGGCTACTAGGAATTTGAAATACAAGGGTCGAGAGAAAAGGAACAAGAACTCCTGGTGGGAGAATCTCCAAAATACATTAAGGTTCATCATGACCATCCATATTAAATCAAATCTGACCATTGATTGTGGATTAGCCGTTTCGGTATTTCGTCTACTGAGACTTTGAAATAAAAGGGTCGAGAGAAAAGGAACGAGAAATCCCGGTGGGAGAATCGCTGAAATCATCTCAGCCATCCAACCAAAGGGACACGTGGTGCACGATCAATCTCGGTGGATATTTCAACTACCGGGACTTTGAAATATAGGGGGTCGCTCTTCCACTACATATGGAATTGCCGAAACACGAAATGCGAAAAACCCCAGGAGTTGGGCCTACGCTCTTGGAGCCTGGTCATAAAGAAAACAAGTCTGGGGAAAGGGCACCAACATTTATCGTGTGGCAAGGTGTGTCCCGAAATGCCAAAATCATCTTAGCCATCCAACCAAAGGGACGCGTGGCGCATGATCAAGCCTGGTCGCTATTTCGGCTATCAGAACTTTGAAAGATAGGGGGTCTCTCCTCCACTACATCTGGAATCATCAAAATGTGAAGTGACGAAAGTGCCTTTGAAGATAGGCGCAGGGTCACTGCCCGTGGTCACTTGGGGTAATAGAAAGAGTTGTGCAAAGGGCCAAAGTGTTGGGTTTAGCTGCAGAAGGGATCGCCGCTTTCTCTAGGTGCCAGTTCAACTCGGCCTCGATCCTGGCCCCTGCTAGACATAAATGAAGGTGGGAGGAAGTGGTTGAAACCTTTCCTCACTCTTTAAATGTAAGGCATGGAGGTTTTGGAAGGAAGTCTGCCCAAGATTGTCCTGTGTGCAGGTTTTCCTAAAGAATCCATGCCGATATGATGTCCTCGTCTGACCAGAGGAGATTGCACATGCTAATTTTGACTTTAATGTCTCAGCTACTCTCCTACTTCCAAGGTGGAAAATTTCTCTGAGTATATATACTCAGTTTTTTTTATTTTTGTGGGGATGGATGATAGAGCAGAGCTCCTAGCAGTAATGTTTTAATGAAGCACTGGTTTTCCTGGCTATGTATCAACATATTAAATTTTCTTGTTTAATGTAAGGCAACCCCCTTTTTCATCTAGCTTTGATCTCATACTAAAAGGGTTCATGATTGAATGATTCACATGAATCATCATGACTGTGTTATGATAAAGTATTTATTATAACGTTGTTATGTTCTTTTAGCATTTCTGCTTTGAATATAAGAGGTTCTTGTGTTCAAGTTTTTATTCTACAAGCTATTAGAAGCTCGATTCCTACATAATCCCTTCGCATTTCCTCACAGAAGTCTTCCTCCTACTCACCCTTATTACAACTTA
>SNQJ01S0044865.1:34211-60715 GCA_010110895.2 Picea sitchensis
AGAATAGGTTTTGGTTTATTCCCATTAAAGAATAAAAGTTATCTCTAAATCCATATATTTTGGATGTGCCTCTAAGTCTTACAAACACCGGATTGACAATCATTTGCACTCTAATTTACATCAGTAGATTGGAGCCTAACAGTCCTTATTTTCTTGTGGCATGGAATGGTTTTCCTAAAGTTTCCCATCTTTGATTTTTCCTTTGTTCTGTGGGTTGGGGCTACCCTTTCCCTACTTCTACTATGAGAGGTTCCCAGAATCAAACTGTCGCGTCTTTTGTTTCAGCTTCTGCTTGATTTTGACAACATCTCGATAGGCCACACCCAAGGATGAGATGTTCAAAAACTAGATTTTTATGTGGATGTATCTATGTAGACCACTGTGGTACTTGAGCACCATATTTCGCTCATAATCTTTGATACCCAGCTTGGTGCGCAAGGTATGGAAGAAATTAGTGAACTTTGTCACTGTTTGGTCTCTTTCCTGCCGCAGTGTGGTCCATCTTGTATACAAGTCGTCATAACTTCCAACAAGGTAGTATTGTTCCTTAAGATCATTCCTGAAGGAACCCCAAGTGGGTGCAACTATAAATAATTTCGATCCCTCTATTTCCTTTTGCTCACAGAAAGTCTCCCACCAATCTTTGACATGGGGGACAACCTTAAGGAGCGCAAATGTAATCTTTTCTATATCGAAAAAGTCATGGACAAAAAAATACCCTTCTAGAAGGTTTAACCATTTATCTACGACATCTGCATCTATTTGAAATTCAAATATAGGAATATAAAAATTGATATGTACCTTGAAGGGGGCGGTGCCTCCGCTTGAGGTGGATGCATTGCTTGTCAATAGTTGTTGAATGACTTGTGCAAAACTGTCCATCATATCGCTCCTTTGTCGCTCAAGGGATTCCTCGAGCAACATTTTGAAAGGATATCATGTCCCATCATCTTTATTTTCTCCCACCATGTAAAGTGTCTTGCGTGTGCGAGAGAATTTTTCCTCAAGATAAACAACCTCGAGACCCAACTCTCTATACCCTGACCACGTCGGGGACATGCATTAAAAAAACGACAAGGAGCAGACTGCTCTAATACAAGTGATCCAGATTTATGAGCGGAACGAAATGAAACCACATATTTATAATATTAACACAAAGGCACAATGAACGTTAACAAATATACAATAAAACTTGACTTCTATTAAATAAGCAATATGCTCAAAACTGTAAAATGCAGACTGAAAACAAGCTTGCTAGAATGGTGGAAACTTATCTCCGAGAAGAGATGTGACGGCTATGCTCATTCACAAGAAGATGAGATATAATGAGGCTCTGAAGGAGTTTTTACAATAAACATGAATGCCCAAACCATAGAAATCCAAAAACCTAACCCTAGGAGATGAAGCGCCAAAAGTCATGTGGGCCCTGTTGGGGTAAGTTAGTACATTAACTTCTCGGGGTTGTAACATTTTCATACGATCTCCGTTTAGGGCGCATGATAGCTCGTTGGAAAGGTATTGATGATGATCTTCATTTAGGGGGTTCAATTAGAGCCTTCAATTGTAATTGAGGTGCTCGATCGCGAAAAAGCATCATTTGGGCCCTGAAAATGGCTCTGGAAGTTTAGGAATAAAAAAACTGCTAAAAATAATAAGTTGCCAAAAAACTGTTTTGAGCCAGTTGGAAAAGGTGGGTGGCCACCGAGATCCTCTTGGATCAAACATTGAGAAAAATAGAAATGTGTACTGAAAACATATCATTTTTCGTCCATGTACTATATGATATTTTTTGATTGCCTTATATTTTTTAGACTATTATTCATTATAAGTGAACTAGAGCTTAGCATGTTTTAGTGGAATATTTCGTAGTAGTAATTTTAAATACACATCACATCAATATTTCTACCTATAATATAACATTGGGGAACATCATTTAGCATAGGATATCCCCCCACTTGTTTTCTTCGCCTCTCACCAAATTCCATTATACATATCCATCTTTCATCTTTTGCAAATATTCTTAACAACTTGTGCTCAAACTCCAAATGCAGTGAACACAGAGATAGAGACGCCTTCCATCTATAGATAAAGTTTCCCAACTCACAATGAATTCAACATGATTGAACAATCTCTCATCTACTTTGTTACTTGAATCACATACACCCAATTAAGGTGGCATTCTTTCATTTATAGATTCAATGATGCATATATTTGGTTGGCCATGCAAAAAATATTTGACATGATTTTGAAATTAAAACCAATAATTATTTTGGATTATTTCATAAAGATATAGATTTTAATTGTGTCCCTTCATTCTTCTATTTCTTGGGATCCTTTATGGGTCAATGTTCAATTCTAAAGTAAGCATGATAGTGCACTAATTTGGCATACAATGTAGATTTCCCATAAAGTCTTGGAGTGAAACCTCCAAACCTTTTTTTAAATAATATGCTTTAACCTTGTTTATTCCACATACTTATAAAAAAATTGAACCATGGCAAGAAAATGATATATAAGTCCATCACCTTCTAATTTCTCTTTCACAATTTCCATTAATGGATTCATTGTCTAAAAGGCATAGTGTCAACAATGATTCTTCCATCATCAAACCAAAAAATTATATGCTACGCATAGATCAATCACTTTTCATCTTCTCTAAGTCGTAAACATGCATAATTCAATCACTTGTCGTCTTCTCTAAGTCTTAAAAGTTTAAAGAACACATGCTAAGCACAAAGCTTGGATACGTCTACCTGGTTAAAAGATCCATGGATCATCATAGGCAACAAATTCCTATAACCTTTTTTTTCCTTTGGAAACATCCCTACCTCTCCTTTGAAAACATCCTTGCCTCTCAGTGCCCACACATCCATCCAATGCATTCTTTTTAACATAACATGCACGACCTCAAATAATCAATATTAAATGAAAAGTTTATCCTTGTCATGTGCTAGTAAGTGGAGTTAGAGTTATCTTCTATAATTCCGCTTTGGTTTAAAATTGTGAGCATCACGCCTCAAAATGAGTGAGAGGCTTCCAAAAATTGGTGTATGTCGCTAATAGTGGCCGACACACGGTATTCTTTAGTAAAAGGTGAAAGAATAATTCACTTTGTGTCGACCACACGACTTCGTGACTTTAAACATTAAGTTTCCACGTATTTAAAGTCTTTCCTTCGATTTTTACACAATGATTGTAATTGTTTTTTTTAATTGAGCCAACTTTATTTTTACCAACGTAGACCCATATTAAACCCGGATTTATCAAGCACCAAGAGGGATCCAATTCTTATTTTTTTATTATTATCTCATTGCATGTCAAGTTTTACAAGGTGCATGTAATTGCTTTTTTAATTAAGGCAACTTTATTTTTAATATTAGTTTTTTTTTTGTTTTTTTGTTTTTTTTTTAAATTTAGCAGAATTAAATTTGTGTGTAATTTTCTTTTTAATCGAGTCACTTTATTTTTAATATTGTTTTTTTTTTTTTAATTGAGCATAATTTGATTTTTTTTAATGTAACATTGTCTAACATAACATAGCACTAAAACCTCAACATCTCCCCCATACTGGGCTATAGAGCACCTCACTACTCTCGGTGCAATTATTGTTATTTTTTTTAATTGAGAGGACTTTAAAAAAAAAATCCTCAGAAAAAGTGTAATTCTATCCATCCGAAGAGAACCAAATTACATTTTGTATGTGCTTTAAGCATGGCCCAAACGTGGGAAATGTTTGGTCAAAAAATAAAATTTGGAAGAGGCCAATGAGCTAGCTGAAAAGCCACAACAAAGTATACAAAAATAAGAGCTGAGAACATTCCAGATAACCACACGAAATTCCACCACAGAGAAGTACGCCGGAAGAGCACCAGTCCCATACAAAAAACCTTAGAGACAATAAGGACGAGTTCAGAGTGGTATGAAGTTCCCACATCAACTGGGCATACATCAAACCCTGAACAAATCAACACTGGTGACTAGAAGGACCAGGTCAGAGTGGTATGAAGCTCCCACATCATTGGGCATACATCAAACCTTGAACAAGCCAGTACCGAAGACTAGATCGACCAGGTCAGAGTGGTATGAAGCTCCCTCATCATCTGAGCATACATCAAACCCTGAACATACCAACACAACTAGAGAGAGGAACTGCAGACTGATGAGAGAAGACCCCCCCAAAAAAACCTGTCAAGAGCGAGCAGCAAAATGTAGGGATGATTTTAAGGATGGAAATTTGTTTTAAAATGTAGAAACCTTGGCGAATATTACTAATCCTTCATATGACAACTATAAATGATTGGCGATATTTTTGTAAAAATATTCAAATTTCTAAGGATTTTATATAGTTTTTATAAAAAATTTACGATTTTTAAGGTAAAATAATTTTATCCTATAGAATTTGGGCGAATTATTTTTAAAATAGCGAATCTAATTTTTGGAAAAACCATTGAAAATTAGCCCATGAGCGAAATTGAGCCCCTAAAATCATCCTTGGCAAGATGAGCGCCAAGGAAAAACCAGATGTAGGACGGACCAGATCAGAGCGACATACATATCTCTCTAAAAAGAGAGGATCCAACACTCCAAACCCTAGTTACAAAGGATTTGAAACTCGACACCAGAAAAATTACAGCCAACCACAGAGCATAGGGTATGCATCTGACCCCGAACGAACCTGAAACATAATAGGGAGAAAAAAGAAACATCATGAAAACTCACCAAAGGAGAGGACACCCACAAAGAATACCGATGACAAGACTGCCAGAAACCCCGAGACAACACATGACATGCCAATGAGAGATCTGAGGTGAGAACTCTATAGCTCTTGAAGGACCACACTATCAAGCACAACCACCATCAAAAAATTGGACTCATCAGAAAAGATAGCTCGATCCGCACGAACATAATCCATTAGATCAAATCGAGAGAGTCGTGGTGAGATCACTACGAAACTGGGAGGACTAAACCAACACGCGTAGAAACCCGACCACCACCAAAAGGCCGATCCACAACAAACAAAGTAAGAAAACTCAACGCAGAGTAAAAACCCCGGAGAAAGCACCGCAGCAGAGAAAGAGGTCGGGGAGAAAAAAATTTGGTGGTGAAGGCGGACTAACACACAAACTCCAGCAACGGAAACAAATCAAGGGGTCTGCGGCCAGGAAAACCCTAGCCGTAGACTTCAAACCATTCCGCTATAATTTTTTTAATGTAGGTTATCTACATAATATAATGCCTCAACATATCCCCCATACAGGGTTTTAGAGCACCTCACTACCCTCGATGCAATAACATAACGCCTCAAAAGCTCCCCCATACTCGGTTGTAGAGCACCTCGCTACTCTCTATGCAATTATTTCATTCCATGTCAAGTTTTACATTGTGTGTGTAATTGTTTTTTAGTTAAACCGACTTTATTTTTATTATTGTTATTTTTTTTAATTAGCCTACTTTAATTTTTTTAATGTAGCTTTAATCTAACATAACATAATGCTAACACTAACGCCTCAACAATTCCCCCATACTCGAATGTAAAGCACCTCGCTACACTCGGTGTAATGAAGAATTTCACTTTAAAATTAATCTATTATGATAGATTTTGCTTCAAAATTAAATTACTTTTACATTATATTAATAAAATATTTTATAATTTTTTTTTATAAAAAAATAAAATAAATACGAAAAAATTGTTTATAGAAAGACATATTATAAAAAAAAAATTAAGATACATAAATATTAAACATATCCAATTTAATAATAAACATTTTAAAAATTAAAATAATAACGACAAAACATTATTTGTAATAATAATAAATAAACTCCTTGGATCGAGTGTTATGTGAAGGAGAGATGTCCTCCCACGTGGTTGAGAGAGGCCATGATGAATAACACCCTCTAGTCTTTTCGATTATGTGCGGATGGTACTGCGATGGTACAAGATTTTTATGGTTGGAATGGTGAGTCTGGTTAGCGATTGTGTGCATGATGAGGGCAAAGCAATGGATGGGATTTCAATCATGGAAAGAATTGGCATGGAAGTTTTTATAGAATGTGATGATGTTGGGAAGGGAAACCAAGAAACACAGGTCCCAACCCTGACCTACTCCAGACTTGGTGGATCTGAGCTCGATTTGTGCAGATGGAGGCAAGTTAGGAATTCCCTGGTTAGTAATTTTCTTCATCCTTTTGAAGTTTGGTTTTAGTCTTGGTTTTATTATGTTAAGGAGCCAAGGGTTGGCTTGGTGAATCTATTAAGTTTGTTGGGTGATGGAGGTTGTTTATGGGAGAAAAATTATATTTCCTCGCTACCTCAAACCTCATTTAATAAATGCCTCACATATTTATGAGCATGTACTCTCAAGTTGGTTATGACTTTGGTCATTGGCATCACCTTGTCCCTCAATTGCTTATGTCTTTGGATTTTCCTTAGTCGGGGTTGTTGTAACATCCCCAGTTCTAATCCCTGTGAATTATAATTGTATAAATGTGAATTAGGCTAGTGAGGCGATGTGATTGGGAGAAGAGTCTGTATTGATTTAATGTTGCTACGACTAAGCGATATAATATGTGAACTGTATCTCTATGCTTTAGTAATAAAATAGGATGTCGGCTGCTAAGGGGACATGGACAAGAGATGGGGGTTGAATTAATTCTCAAGAGAGGTAAGTGTCTAGGATACTAGCCAATAGGGGTCAAAGGGGGAATTACCCATGTATATCAATTTAACCCATCTTCCTAAACTTGTTAATTGTATATGAACATTCTAATTCTTGATTGAGTGTTCCCAAAGCCAATCATTGAATACATGTAAGAGGGCGGGTGCGAGTGGTCACATCCTTCTGATTGAGTGTTTCCAAAGACAATCATTGAATACATGTAAGAGGGTGGGTGTGAGTGGTCACATCTCGGAGTTATTGGGCACATGGGGGTTGAGTACAATCATCTTGGGGAAGAGTGTGAATCAAGAAATGCAAGCCACAAGAGAGGAAATTCATGTGGGTTGGGGGGCAGTTTTTCAGAGAGGAAATTGATGTGGGTTGGGGGGCAGTTTTTCAAAGAGGAAGTGTAGTTTGTGCATGGAAGGAAGGAGAGAGGGACAAGAGAGAGCTTGGAGCTGGTGCATCCATGGAGGGAAAATTCTGGAGCATAAATGGAGTGAATTGGAGCTGGAGAACTCAAGAGCTTGGTTGTCATGCTGGAAGACTGAACTCATGTGTGAGTTGCACTAAAACAACAAGTGTTTGTTGTTGGTTTGCTAATAGTTTTCCTAGCAACAAGTTCCCTTGAGGTCCCAGTTGAGGGATTCCTAGATACTTGTGCCAGAGAGACCCTGATAAATGAATGGCACACTCCTTGGGCTATCCTTGATAAACGAATGGTACATCCCTTGGGTTAAACTTGATAAACGGATGGTACATCCCTTGGGTTATCCCTGATAAACGAATGGTACATCCCTTGGGTTATCCCTGATAAATGGATGATACATCCCTTGGGTGATCCCTCATAAATGAATGGTGCATACGTTGGGTTGGGCAGGTCAAGAGGAAGAGAGCTAGTGGAAATATTATGATAGTTGTGGGAGAATATCAATTGGGTTATGAGCTGCGAGTGGACTATGAGATACCACCGTCTTTTGTGAATTACTAGCCTCAGCTCGGGGGTGAATGGTTGTTGATATTGGAATAGTTAGTCTATGATTGGGTGGAACGTCCATCCCAAGAAGCTAGTTGCACAATTCTTTCTTAAAGATAAGTGTTTTATATTGTATTGAGTTATTTAAATGTGTTATTGTTGTGCATGAACTTTGCGTGAATGAGAATGACTTATATTCTATTGTAATGAATGATTTAGTAGTATTTAATGTTGATTATTAGCATGCTTTAGATGTTTCTGTTTTATGTTTATACACTGTAGCTAAATCTGTTATAAATTGTAGTTCTAAGCTACAAGAAATTGACTAATAGTAAAAGAGTTACTTTGGTTAGAAAAACTTTATTTTTATGTGTATTCCACACATAATGTTGCTTAGCTGGAGGCTAGGTACATTTTATTTTGGTATAAGAGCTGATGATGAGAGAGTTTTGTGTGGCATGGCCAGCCTGGGTGGCTGGGTACTGTTATCTCATAGTCTGTAGTTGTAGCAAAAGATGGATGGAAGAAGGGAAAACTGGCGAAACTGAAACTATCCTACCACTGTCACCTCAATAGGATAACTCTTTTTGTTTAGGGCGATAGGCCCAGGGGAGACATCCCCGGTGACCTGGGGTTTTGAGAAGGCAAAGGCTTATGGCTAAATAGAAGTTTTCCCCCTCACAAGTCACCACCAATCAGAAAGTCTAGCTAATCAGCCAATAAGATAAATATAACCGGAAATACAAATGATACCCAAAGTGTACCTGCCCGATACAAAGAAACAAGAAAACCATACATGCGCAAGGTCACTTGCTTGGTTAGTACTTCATATAATCAAAGACTTTCTGATATAAAGCAATTGACCAATAATATTAATGAAGGAAATCAATGATATAAACTAGCAAATGATTAGACTATATCACTTCACAATAAATGCTAAAGAAGCTTCACAATTATCAATGGCAATTTATCATCAATGTAACAATACTAGAAGCAACACCTTAGCCAATCTTTCAATTGCTTTAAAGACACAATAAATGTAGCATGGATATGTTTATAACACAAATAGATGACGACAACAATAGGGTTTGTAATTGTTAGTCTAAGCTAGGGTTAGAAGGAGTTAAAGATTGTTCAAGAGTATTTAGAAGTTTTGATCAAAATGGATCAAGTATAAGGTCTTAGATCAATGTGCTATTAGGGTAAATGGAGTCAAAAGGCTGCAAAAGTTGAATGGTGGAAATGATAGTGACAGGGAAAAAGACAAGAGGGATATGATGGTTGAAGTGTTGCTAAGGCAAGGCTTCAACCTATCAACTCTAGGGGAAGACGACTCACTAAGGTGTAGAAACCATAGGCCTTAGTGTGTCTTCCTCCTTCTTTAGCTCAAAGGGTAAAGGTGAAATGGCTAGGCTAGAAGAGTAAAAGGTAGAGTGTTTCTATGGCAAGGCTCTAACATCTATCTTTAGCAAATTAAAATGGATCTTAGAATAACTTGGTAGGGACATGAAACAAGGACACCAACATGTTCTCATTCCCTAGGGTTTGATCCAACAAATTTAATCAAAATGCAAGTAAAAGATACCATAACCATTCAAACAAAGAAGGATTTTCATAAATTCACTTACATTAACCATGCATTCATTTAGCCAAACCCTAGTTGTAAAACCTTCCACCAAGAAAATGCCAAAATAGCCAAGAAAGAGCCTCCTTCAACAAGTGCGCATCAAAATTTCAGCCAAACCCCTAAAGGAGGGCACAAATTTCAGACCTCACCAAGAGTGAGTGAAAGATGATGATCAAAATGAGAGTTTTAGCTCTCTACTTATACAATATCAATGACCTTTATTAAAATTTAGGTCACCAAAAGGCCGACAAGGCAAAAATACAAAATAAAATTGTTTTACATTAAATGTCATAAATTAAACCCTAATCAAGAAAAAGTAAAGACGTCATCCCCTTTCTAGGGTGACGTTATCCCTTTTTAGGGAAACATTGGCCTCCTGGAGAAAAACTTTAGCCCTCCTTGTGCCTCTCCAAGTTGCCACAACTGCCACAAATGTCTCCCCAAAATGTCCATAATGTTGGATGATGTCATAGGAATCATGGGTAATGTCATGGGCCTTCCAAGGCCAACATCCCCGTCGAGAAGGCACAACCCCCCTGGGTAAGGCTCTGTTAGGGTGCCTCTGTGGAATTTCCTCCTCTTCTCCGGTGCAAACCCCTATGTTTTGTCTCTGCCCCCTGCTGGGGTCTCAACATCCATCTGGTCGGCTCTTCAACCCCATGGATGTCTAAACTAATCATATCCCCATGTGTACCTGTACAATATGGTACCTGTCCGTCGGGTATGATCCTGCAGATATGCCCTACACAGGCTCATAAGTCACAGGCAGATATTAAACATGTGCATAAAACCCCTTTTACCCAGTCAAGTGCTCAATGACATTACACAAATCTGCAAGGCAAGTTTGGAGGAAGTGACAAGGCGTCCTATTGGGCTAGTGTCTACTGGAAATGGGATGTTTCCAGAAGAAATCAAATCCAGGTCTTGTTAATGGATGAGGTGGATAAGGGATGTCCTGACAAGGGGTGCATTGATAGTAGGGAAATGCAAGGCTTACCTGTGGGTGCCTTTGTAGAAGGCGAGCTACACTTGTCTTAGATGCAAATGTTTCCAAGCCCATTCATGCCTTTTATTCTTTTTTTTATTGATTTTCTTTCAAGAATATAATCAAGGGACACTGCCCTAGCATGGTGACCAGTGATGGCAATGTTACCCACAATCACTTTCACGGAAATGAGAAGGTTGGCTCGTGACGAGACCCCCTTTCTCTTGGCTATGCCACCAAGAGCCCATACCCTAGCGTGGTAACCAACTATTGGTAGTGTCATACTGCTAGATGCCCATGGACCTAATAGGATGGCTCGTGATGAGATCCCTTATCCTCTGACTAGCTCTTGTTTTATTATTTTTTATGGGTCCCTCTTTTTTCTTGCTGAGAATCTTTTTACTGCTTTCTCAGGGATCCTTGGGCAAAGCATCTTGAGGTTTTATTTTTAGGCTTTTATCTTTTGCCAACTGCTTTTACCTTCTGGGACTTTAGCCCCTTCTTCACACAAGGAAATATGCAACCCTTAAATGATTGGCCAACCCAATGCCCAAACCAATGTAATGGGATGGATGAGCGGGAGGTAATATGGAAAGTGGTAAGTATGACAGGAGCGAACGATGACTCTTCAGAAATCCCCCAATGGAAAATCAAAACCTATGGGCACAAGCTTACTAGGGCATCCTGCCATTCCCACCAGACATGGTCAAGTGGATAAGTATAAGATCCAAGCACCCGTTAGAAACAAAAAGAACTAAATGCACATATTCAAAGGTTTTGAGGATCATAGTGACACATACCATGATACCCGAACTCATTACCTCACGAAGAACGATCCATCTCTGCTACAGGACCAAGCCGAGGTGATGGATGTTGCTGCTACTAACAAAGTGGAGGTGTTGAAAGTAAGAAAATATGGGCCCTCCTTGGCCATGCTCAAGTCGATCCGGCTCTCAATAATCCATGTCTAGGACCTTTGGGCCTCGAGACATAATCTCCTTAGTTATCCCTAAAAGTGGGTGATAACATCTGGCTCCAACTCGGGGACATGTGCTCACTTTAGAGCGCATGAGAACCTCAACATCTATGTCATAACCTGTAACCTATTTGATCTAAATAGGAACTATCAACAATAATTTGGGGTGGTGATATCACCCCCAGCTCATATATATAAAACTGAAAACAAACATATGTACAAGTGTGAAAGAAAACTATTCTAGTAAGAAATGCAAATGGTATATACAATGAATGCAAATGCCTACTTACTTACCTGCACTTACCTGTGAAGTCAGGTCCCCCCACCTTGATGGGGTTTGAGGAGGTGTTCGTTGATTGGTAATGGGCGCCTTCTTCCTTCCAAAGTGGACAAGTAATAAGAGTCATCAACTGATTTTCTTCCAACTTTGAAAGGTCCAAGCCAAAATTGAGTACTTCCTTTGACATTAGTTGGCTCTCCTTTCTTGGTATCCCACATCCACACTACATCCCCTTCCTTGTAATCTCTGATTTTAAATTTGGTTGTTTCCTGAACAACCCTGGTGTACTTTGCAGAGGGAGGGGGGTGGGATTTTGCTGTAAAGACTTCCTGCTGAGAAGGCTGAATCAGTATATCACTTTCTCCTATCTTTAGTAATTTTATGGTCCCAACTTCCTTGTCTTTATATTTGTCTAGGATTTGTTGGTATTATTCTTTCTTGGGCCATTGAATCTAATCAAAGTATTCCTTCATTGCAAAGGGAATATCATCAGGAGAAAATTCAGGAAGACTTTCCATGATTTGTTCATGTGCTTTGTCATCTTTGATGGGATCACTAGCTTCTTGCACATGGGTCCTAGTCATTGGCACATTCAGGAGATGACCTATGGTTCCATTTTTCAAGGGTATATTCACATAAGTGAGGTCCATCTCGAGAGTACCACCCAACATTGAGGAAAACTTCCTAGACAACAACATCCCCCACACATCTGGGATGTCCACTACCACTATGTCAATGTGAACTACTTTCTAAGGGTATTCTTTGAGATAAACTTCCACATTTTGAATTACCCCATGTGTGGGTATGGATCTAGACTCAAAGCCACACACGTTTATGTAAGGTCATGTGACTTTTAGGCCCAATTGTTGCATGACCCTAAGTGACATCATGTTAGCACTGGCCCTTGAATCCAACATGCAATTGTTGAGGCTCTTATTGTTCATTATCAAGGTCATCAAAAAGGAAGGATTTTCATCATACTGGACCCTAAAGTGATCATCTTGTAACATAATAGGAGGGTCCATAGGTCCATCTGATCCTTTGAAGAAGTTTTCAAATCATTTTTTAACAGATGGTACCTTAGTGGCTTCTCTTAGAGGGATGGTAACGTGCATCTTAGATAGTGCAACTTCGAAGTCAAAGTTCAAGTCCACCCTCTCGGATTTGGAAGTTTTAGGGAGGAGAATACCCAAGGGTGGAGGTTTCATTTGAGTTACTGCAGGAATGGTAGATATAGGTTGGCTTAGCTTCTTTCGTCTATACACCTGAAATTCTTGTTTCTTCAACTTCTCCTTTGATTCCTGATCCAAGTTGTTTATTACTTCCATTCTAGCCCTCCTGACTGCTTCCTTTATGCCCTCTCGATTCTCTTCAGGAGTGATGTTTAGGCAAATATGGGGGCCTTCTATGACATGACCTACATTGTTCATTTTTTCAAGGCCTCCATTGTTGTAAGGACATTCATGTTCCCAATGTGCTTCACTACACTGCAAACACCAAGGATTTTCATCCACAACATTTGTAGGGGCTAGGGTGTTAGGGACTACTTGATCATTCTTCGGTTTATAAACTTGGTTCCCCCTTTGGAATTGGCCTTTGTATGGGACCCTTGGTTCCTGGCTCTGGGCTCTTTCTAGGTTGACAATCCTATTCATCATTAGCTCTTGATTTTTCATGATGCCATCCATGGTTTCTTGTAACTTTGATATGCTAACGCAAAGGTCTAAAGTAGGAAATTAGTGTTGTGGATTGTCTTAGGTTTAATGTCCATTTTACCCCTTGGGTTAGAGAAAGGCTCAATCTTGGATGAGTGTAGGTTGCCTTCACTCTTTGTAGCCAATTCTTGAGCTTCTTGGATTGTTTGGGGGTTTTTATCCCTGAGCAGATACCCTAATTGACCCGTGAAAGATTTGGTGTAGATGTAAACGAGGAAATTTTTGGTTGGATGATGGCTCATAGGAGTTAAAGGTTGTTCAAGAGTATTTAGAAGTTGTGATCAAAAGGGCTCAAGTATAAGGTCTTAGATCAGTGCGTTATTAGGGTAAATGGAGTCAAAAGGATGCAAAAGTTGAAGGGTCGAAATGATAGTGACAGGGCCAAATACAAGAGGGATATGATGGTTGAAGTGTTGCTAAGGTAAGGCTTCAACCTATCAACCCTAGGGGAAGACGACTCACTAAGGCGTAGAAACCCTAGGCCTTAGTGTGTCTTCCTCCTTTAGCTCAAAGGGTAAAAGTGAAATGTCTAGGCTAGAAGAGTAAAAGGTAGAGTGTTGCTATGGAAAGGCTCTAACATCTATCTTCAACAAATTAAAATGGCTCTTAGCATAACTTGGTAGGGACATGAAACAAGGACACAAACATGTGCTCATTCCCTAGGGTTTAATCCAACAAATTTAATCAAAATGCAAGTAAAATATACCATAACCATTCAAACAAAGAAGGATTTTCAAAAATTAACTTACATTAACCATGCATTCATTTAGCCAAACCCTTGTAAAACCTTCCACCAATAAAATGCCAAAATAGCCAAGAAAGAGCCTCCTTCAACAAGTGCGCATCAAAATTTCATCCAAAAACCCCAAAAGAGGTCGCAAATTTCAGACCTCAGCAAGAGTGAGTGAAAGATGATGATCAAAATGAGATTTTTAGCTCTCTACTTATACAATATCAATGACCTTTATTAAAATTTAGGTCACCAAAAGTCCGACAAGGCCAAAATACAAAATAAAATTGTTTTACATTAAATGTCATAAATTAAACCCTAATCAAGCAAAAGTAAAGACGGCATCCCCTTTCTAGGGTGGCGTTAGCCCTTTTTAGGGCAACATTGGCCTCCTGGAGCAAAAACGTTAGCCCTCTTTGGGTCTCTCGAAGCTGCCACACGTGCCACAACTGCCACAAATGCCTCCCCAAAATGTCCATAGTGTTGGATGATGTCATAGGCATCCTGGGTGATGTCATGGGCCTTCCAAGGCCGACGTCCCAGTGGAGAAAGCACAACCCCCCTGGGTAAGGCTCTGCCAGGGTGCCTCTGTGGAACATCCTCCTCTTCTCCTGTGAAAACCGCTCTGTCTTGTTTCTGCCCCATGTTGGGGTCTCAACATCCATCTGGTGGGATCTTCAGCCCCATGGAGGTCTAAACTAATTATCTCCCCATGTGTACCTGTCGAATATGGTACCTGTATGTCGGGTATGATCCTGCACATCAACAGATACGCCCTCCATGGGCTCATAAGTCACAGGGATCATAGCAATGTCAGTCATATCCAATCATCAATTTTTTTAAACATGTGCATAAAACCCCTTTTACCCAGTTAAGTGCTCAAAGACATTACACAAATCTGCAAGGCAAGTTTGGAGGAAGTGACAAGGCATCCTATTGGGCTAGTGTCAACTGGAAATAGGATGTTTCTGGAAGAAATGAAATCCAAGTCATGTTAATGGATGAGGTGGATAAGGGATGTCCTGACAAGGGGTGCAGTGATAGCAGGGAAATGCAAGGCTTACTTGTGGGTACCTTTGTAGAAGGTGAGTTGCACCTATCTTAGATGCAAATGTTTCCACGCTCATTCATGCCTTTTATTCTTTATTCTTTTTTTATTTTCTTTCAAGAATCTAATCAGGGGACACTGCCTTGGCATGGTGACCAATGGTGGCAATGTTACCCACAAGCACTTTCACAGAAATGAGAAGGTTTCCTCGTGATGAGACCCCCTTTCGCTTGGCTATGCCACCAAGAGCCACTACCCTAGCATGGTAACCAGCTGCTGGTAGTGTCATACTGCTAGATGCCCATGGACCTAATAGGTTGGCTCGTGATGAGACCCCCTATCCTCTGACTAGGTCTTGTTTTATTATTTTTTATGGGTCCCTCTTGTTTCTTGCTGAGAATATTTTTACTGCTTTCTCGAGGATCCCTGGGTGAAGCATCTCGAGGTTTTATTTTTAGGCTTTTATCTTTTTCCAGTTGCTTTTACCTTCTGGGCCTTTAGCCCCTTCTTCCCACAAGGCAAGGTGCAACCCTTAAATGATTGGCCAACCTAATGCCCAAACCAATGTAATGGGATGGATGAGCGAGAGGTAAGATGGAAAGTGGTAAGTATGATGGGAGCAGACGATGACTCTTCAATAATCCCCCTAGTGGAAACTCATAACCTATAGGCACAAGCTTACTAGGGCATCCAGTCATTCCCACCAGACATGGTCAAGTGGATAATTATAAGATCCAAGAACTCGTTAGAAACAAAAAGAACTAAATGCACACATTCAAAGGTTTTGAGGATCAGAGTGACACACACCATGATACCCAGACTCATTACCTCACGGAGCAAGATCCATCTTTGCTACAAGACCAAGCTAAGGTGATGGATGTTGTTGCTGCTGACAAAGTGGAGGTGTTGAAAGTAAGAAAAGATGGCCCCTCCTTGGCCATGCTCAAGTCGATCCGACTCTCGGTACTCCATGTCTAGGACCTGTGGGCCTCGAGACATAATCTTCTTAGTTATCCCTAAAAGTGGGGGATAACAAGTACGCTACAAAATGGTATCAGAGCCCATTTTTCAATGTCGATCCCAGATGGGCCAATTAGTGGAACACATAAGTAAAATTTACAGAATATGCCAACAAACTGGTTGAAAAAATACTGGAAAAAGATGTCTAAAATTTGATTGTTGAAATTTTGACAGTAAAATTGAGATAAATTTCATGGATAATGTGAATAATTGAGCCTCTTTGGAAATTTTGAAAATAAGCAAATTAAAAAAAAATGGGTATTTTTCTGCACGATGACGTAAATATGACGTGGAGGCCATGTGTCAGTTGACTTGGTAGAAGAAAGAAGTTTGTTTCCATGGTGGCAAGTACTTGTTGGATGGGATGACAGTGGGCAAGTGATGTGGAGCCATGTGGAAAACTGACTGTTTGTCCCACGAAACCGCGGTAAGATCTTAGAATTTGTCTAAGTGTTAAGTTATCATGAGTTTGCAGTAAGAAGAGGAAAAATGGTAAGTGTTGAGACTTCTCGGATGGAATTATGAAAAGAAGGATACAAGATTATGAGTCCGCGAGTCTGCGAAGAGGGAAAATGGCTACGTGTTGGGACTTCTCGTACGATGTTATAAAAGGAAGGTTACAATTTTATGAGTCTACAAGTTCGCGAGTCCATGAGTCCACAAAGGAAAAAGAATCTAAGTATTGGTATTGGGTTCATGGAAGGTATGAAGAAGAGATATGACTTAGATCCACGATGAATCCACTAAGATATATCAACGGTGGATATCTAATCAAGAAATGATTAGATGGTTGTTGAGCATTGCTACTATGTTGAACGAGCTACTAAATATTCCTTTAGTGTTTTTCTACCATAACTTTCAGCTTGGAGCTCATATTGGAGAAAACAAATATTCATTGGAAAGGTATTGATGAGTAGAATACATATGCCAACCCATAATTTAAAATTGGGCATTATAATTTCCCAGAAAGTGATAAAAGAGTTTTTCGTAGCAGTGAAAGAATGGAAATTGCAACCTATAATTGTTGTAACTATTCGCTCAAAACTCAGATTGAGGCATGAGGATAGTTGTTGGAAATTTGTTTCGAAGATGAATGCATTTAAGGAATCCTACTTGAGAGTTGTGCATTAATATCCTTCATAATTTAAAATGAATAATGCCATTCAATAGAACACAATTGTGTATATCCATAGTAGTACACAACTATTATCCAGTGGTACACAACCACACCAAGTAGCACACGAATACTTAATTAGTGATGCATAGTCACAACCAGTGGAACACATCCACCACAGTAGCATAGATCTATTGTCCAGAGACATACAGTCTCCACAACAATAATATGATATGATATCAACCTGCATAAAACAATATCATGATATAAACTGAGTCATCTGGGCCATTATTCCACTCACATCTATGAGATACGAAAGAGAATCTTCCCTCAGAAAGTAAAACATCAGCCATGGGTTATCTAGACTATTCTTCTCAAGCAAAGAAGAATAATTGTCCCTGATTTCTGAGCTTGGACCATTCACCTAACTAGGCCATTCCTCTGACACTAATCATAGTGAAACCTAGAGAGAATGAGTCTACCCTATGGAATGCCTGACCCTGATTGCCGAACCTGGAAAATTCACCTAACTAGGCCATTCCTCGAGCACTAATCATAGTGCAACCTGGAGAGAATGAGTCTGCCCTAGGGAATGATTGTCCGGACTATTTCCGAAGGAAATGATTGTCCTGCACCAACCTCCAAAGTGGACCATTCTTCGGAACTACTCACAACTGTGAACTTCAAAAGAATGAATGCCCATCGAGGTGAACCATTCTACTTGACCACTACTCAGAGTGAATTCCAAGAAGAACGCCTGTCCTAGACCATTCACCCACATTGGCCAAAAGGGGAATCGTTGTCGATGGTGCATCAACAATCTATCGAACCATTTTCTTTACGAAAATGACTGTCCGATCTGGACCATTTTTCGAACTGGAAAATGCATGTCCATTAGAAATATCAAACCACTTTCCGAACTGGAAAGGAAATGCTCATCTTGGACCATTTTTTGAAGTGAAAAATGACTGTCCATAAATAAATAGCATATCAATGCTCCCTCCCAACCTAGGGGTAATCTCTTCCTTTTTCAATAAGGAAGTTGTCTCCACGAACCCCAACTTGTTTCTTAAGTATGTAAATGTTTCATCTTGGACAGAGGCTTTACCAAAATATTTGTTATATGCTCATTGGTGGAGATATACTGGAGAATCACTTCTCTCTTCTGGACTTTATCACAAAGAATATAATGCTTGATCTCAATGTACTTCGATCTGTCGTGGAACACTGGTTTTCTTTGAAGGCTTCATATAGCTATGATCATTACAATATATCATGGTTGAATTCAGTATCTTCACCTTCTAGATCATGACATCATGGAAAAGCTAAAACTAAAACATATCCGAGTAGCACTTCTCCTGTCATCACAAGAGTTTGTCATGGATTATCAATCCACCATCCCAGCCTTATGAGTAATCATTCTGATACACTATTTCTATCATAGAAGGTTTTCACCACGCTTCTGTTGTACACAAGATACTCTGCATCAAGTTGTTTGAATCCATACAAGGTCTTCTTATATCTGCATGCATGGGTCTCTTTCTGGTATAAGCTTCTTTCTCAAGTTTCTTTATTTGGGAAGAACAATATTTTATATGTAAACTCCAATCCATGGATGCTACATGAGGTATATTTGGTATACTGGAACGAGTTGTCATGATAGTCTTTTTTCCTTCTTCTGGAAGAAATTATGAATCTCACAATGCTTCCATTCATAAGTGTTTTTCACATTTTCTTACATACACTGTTCTTTATCATAACTTCCATTTCTTCTGCTTGATTGCTTATAGTGGGTTCAAACCAAGATGGTAGTCTTTGTTATTCTCAGTATAATAACTGGTTGTTCTAACTTTTCTTTCTTTCTTGGAATCTTCATGTTCTTCCTCATGATTCTCTCTAGCTCTTGGGTCCATGGAGTCTTCTATAGATTCCATGCCCTGAAGATTCCAACTTCTTCCTTTCATCATATGATCATGAATGTAGATGGACAACCAAGGATACTTTAAGGCTTCTTTTTGAAGAAGACCTCTTCTAAAGTCAAACTGAACACGTGTTGCTTATCATGGATGATATTTTCAATGGGAACATGGAAAACTTAATGGATCATATCATTTAGGATTAGCTCCCTCCTAATCCTTGCTTCATGCATGAATGCATGCTCTTATTTTGGAATTTTGTTATCAGCTCCCTCCATCTAAGAGAGTCCACGCTTCCATCTGCATTTTTATTGCATTCTTCAAATTGTCACAAGTATTTTTCTAATTTCCTCTTGATTGCTGACTTCTTTCTATTTTGACTTCTAAGTTTGATTCTTATTTCAGATTATTTAGCAGTTGTTACTTATATAATAGCTTCCACGGGAATTGTTACCAAGGATTGTCAACGTACTTCATCTTTTCATGTGTATTTCTTGACTTGTAGTTATCATGATAGCAATCCTTATCTTGTTATTCTTCCATAGGTATTGCTTCACTTGAACATCTTATCTTCTCAGAAATAGATATGCATGAAATGTACAAAAACCATGTAAACATGATATGTATAAGAACTTTGAAGAATATTGTTACCTTGACTTAGAAGAAGACGCTTGTTTTATCCTGATTGGCCTTGTTTGAGGGTTCCCTTTCTTCGGCAACTGATGCTTCGTGTTTCCTTCCTTTTCTTTAACTCATGACAGTGGTTCTTGTAGTGACCATATTTTCAACAATTGAAGCATTGTATCTTTGACATATGTTTTTCTTGATTTGGTTTCTTCCTCAAGCCAAACTTCTTCTTATTCCTGAAATTCTTGAACTTTGTATCTTTGTATTTATTTTGGGATTTCTCTTTTGCATTAATCCTTGATTCTTCTTGTGCAGAACAAGTCCAAAGTTCTTCAAATGTGGGATACTCCTTTCTTGTGTTCATGCTTGCGGAAAATGCATCCCATGTCTTGAGAAGGCCATTGAGTACTATATTTACTAGTTTCTTTTCTAAAATGATTTCTTCAATAGCTTGTAGTTGATCTCTTAACCGAGAAATTCTTACAAAGTATGATGTTATGATGTCATCATCATTCATTTTTATGTCACAGAGTTCATTCTTTAGACTCATTACTTGTCCAATGTTTCTGATTGAGAAGAGGTTATTTAGGGCATCATACATCTTCTTAGACGAGTCAAGATGAGACATGTAGGGTATCAAGTTGTCTTTTACATAGTCTACTATGATATTCATGGAATTGACGTCATTTTCCTTTAACTTCTCCATAATTGCAACATTCTGAGGTTCCTTCTCCTTTTCTTCTTCAAATTGTGGTTCCATGATTTTTCCTTTCATGATATCCAACACCGTATTCTTGGCAAGGACGAGGTCAATCCTTGTCTTCCATGCTCTGAAGTTAGAAGCCCCTTCTAACTTGTTTTCTGACTTCATAGAGTAAGTCATGACTGATTTGACTTGTTCAACCTTTGATTTTGACTTGGTCAACCTTTGAATTTGACCAAAAACTCAAACTTGACGTCTTAGCTTGCTGAGAGTGCCAGTAGGTGCGCTAAGTTAGGGTGCACTAGGATATCCAGAACGTAGGTCAATCTCTTCACTTAAGGTGCCTCAATAAGAGGGTTAGGGTTTTGTTGTAGTAGCAAAAACTTTGACTGCAACTATAACTGTAACTGAGCAAATCCTCCCAATCTATCTTCCAGGGGTTAGACCGTTTGAAGATAGCATGGGCCCATAACCTGTTAGAAAAATATGTGTGCTCATTTAACCATCGACAATATAGTAATATTGTCACCCAACCATAGGCTGAAGCCATCCCCGAGCACCTTAACCTTGACAGAGAGAATAATTATGAAAGCAAACCCTAGGTCCAAAAGCCAATCAAGGTAGCGTACCACTCTCCAAAGCTAGTGTACCAAGCAAAAAGTCCAAACCATAACCAAGAGAAAGTCCAAGCCTAAAACCGAAAATACTAGTTGTAGTAGTTGCAGTTGCAACTACTCTCCAGACTTGTGTACCTTATACTAAATTTCTGCAGTGTGCACTAAATTTATGAAGTTGTGAGTTGTGTGTGTCCAAATGAGCTCTGGCATCCTGTATTTATACTACACTTCCTTAGTTTTCTGGGTTGACTTCTCTTTCTGGAGGTTAAAAACTCAATATTAATTATTTCTTTAGCCGACTTGTCTTCTAGGATTATGTCCAATGCTTTAGGGTTTCTTCTTGCTTCCCGAAATATTCTATTCTTGTCAGGGTTACACGTGGAGGTTTAATACTTCCCGCAGCTACCATAATATCAACAGATAGTCGTTGGAAATTTGTTTCGAAGATGAATGCATTTAAGGAATCCTACTTGAGAGTTGTGCGTTAATATCCTTCATAATCTAAAATGAAGAATTACCCGTAATCTAATTGATAAATATCTTTCAATATGCTTAATTCTAACAACAATCATTGTGTGCACATTCTTGCAGAATTAGAGATACAGAAAAAACAAACTTTAGTTCCCACATGAGAACTAGAGACATCAAGGATGCTCAAGATTTTTATAGCCATAAAGAAGAAATTGGAGGTCTTCATGCCAACATAGGTAATTTTGAGATCGAGTCTAATGGGAGAAGAGACAGACAGGGGACTGTAACTATGAGAAGCCTGCAAAAATAAGTGCAGAGATATAGTGTTGATAATGAGAGGATCATGAAGGCTCAAGAACAGATACTTCAAAGCCTAAATATGCTACAGAAGCAATTTAGCAAGGACTTGGGCACCAAGCAAGCAACTAGTGCTAGACAAGTATCAACATCAAGATCCCATAGAAAAGGAGATGATCATGGGAGTGATAGGAAGTCAAGAAGCATGAGTAGACACCATCATTCTCCAAGGCATTCTACGAAAATAACTCATGCAAGTTCAAGTACAGGGAGCAACCCAAGTGTGTCTCTTGTTCAGAGGAAAAGGAGAAGACCTGAGGCAGACATCTTGCAATGTGAACTCAGGAAGATTAAGCCACCAAGTTTCAATGGTGAGCATAGGAAAGGGGAAGAGGAATAGACATGGTTGTTGGAAATGAATAAATATTTCCAGCTACATGATTACCCATCTCAGGTAGAAGCTAGAATTGCCACCTACCACTTGCAAGGGAAGGAAACGATGTGGTGGGATCAAATTAAGCAAACCAAGAACCTTGATGAGAAAAGGATCTCATGGAGGTAGTTCAAGGGATATTTCCAAGAGAAATATTGGTCCGAGTGTTACTATGAAAGAAAGATGAAAGAGTTATTTGGACTCAAGTTGGGAACCATGACAATGGAGGAATATGAGAAGTGGTTATTTGAATTTTTGGAGTATGTTAACTTCATCAAAGATGAGAAATTAAAAATCCAAAGGTTTCTAAGTGGGTTACCCTCTTTCTACAGTGATAGGATTCAATATGATAACCCCAAAACCATGGAGGAAACCATAAGGAAAGAAAGGCATATGTATGAACAGAGCAAAGAAAGACCAGTTTTCCAAAAATATTGGAATGACAAGATGAAGGATAAGAAGGATCAAAGGCAGAAGGGTTTTAAGCCACCCTTTTTTGGGAATAATTTCCAAGCAAATCAGCAGGGTCGAGTCACACCAAATGAACACAAGACTTCAAATTCATTTGGAAAAAGTCCAAGGTGGCAGACGATGCAATGTTGGGGATGTAGCATAAATAATTTAGATAAGGATTGCCTTTACAAAGGAGAAAGAATGAGATCTATCCACAACATTCAAGAGGATGAAACAATGGAAGACATGGGAGGAAACATGCCAAGGATTTATGCAGCCTTGGATAACAAGCATGAAGAGTATCAATCTCCCATGATTAAAGTGGAAGGTAAGATCAATAATGAGCCCATAGCAATTTTAATTGATTCGGGAGCTAGCCATAGTTACATAAATGCTAATGTTGTTGAAAGATTTCACTTACATAGGAGTAAGCATAAGAAATCTTAGTTAATTCAGTTATCCACGGGGGCTAAGAGGAAAATCAATGAGTTGGTTAAAGATTGTCTGATAAACACGAATGGACTCAATACAAAGGTGGATGTAAACATCATACCATTGGGTTCATATGATTGTCTAATTGGTATGGATTGGTTGGAGAAACATCATGTTGTCCTAGAGTGTTAGAACAAAACAATCACATGTCTCGATGAGGAATGGCAGGAAGGAAAGATTCAAGGCATTCCAAGAGTTGTAGATATTAGATAGATTTCAGCTATGCAGTTGAAGAAGAGCTTCATGAAAGGATGTCAGATATTTGTATCCCATATGGAGGAGGCAGCCAAAGACAAAGTGGCAAGCATTGAAGACCATTCAGTTCTAAGGGATTTTGAAGATGTTTTTAGATAAATTCTGGGACTACCACCAAAAAGAGACATTGATTTCTCTATTGATTTGGTGCCAAGAGTTGCCCCAATGTCTAAGACACCTTACATAATGGGTACACAAGAACTAAAAGAGTTGTAGATGCAACTTGAAGAACTTTTGAAGAGGGGGTACATACGCCCAAGTGTGTCACCTTGGGAAGCCCCAGTTATTTTTGTGAAGAAGAAGGATGGAACTTTAAGACTGTGTATTTATTTCAGACATCCTAATAAGGTTACCATAAATAATAAGTATCCTTTGCCAAGAATTGATGATTTTTTTGACCAAATGAAAGGTGCAAGAATATTTTCGAAGATTGACTTGAGATCGGACTACAATCAAGTAAGGAAAGAAGAAGAAGACATCAACAAGACAACATTCAAAACAAGATATGGTCATTATGAATTCACGGTAGTGCCATTTGGGTTGTCAAATGCCCCAACAATTTTTATGTGCCTGATGAATGGAGTGTTCAGGGAGTACCTGGACAAGTTTGTGATTGTGTTCTTAGATGATGTCCTCATCTATTCTAAATCAAAAGAAGAACATGTGAAACATTTAAGAATGGTGTTGCAAGTTTTAAGAGAGCATAAATTGTATGATAAGCTAAGTAAGTGCATATTTTACCAAAAGAAGATTCACTACTTGGAGCATATAATTTCAGCAGCAGGGATAGAAGTTGATCATGAGAAGATAGAGGCCATTAGAGGATGGAAAACACCAAAGAATGTGACAGAAGTCATATCATTCATGGGTCTTGTCGGTTATTATTGAAGATTCATAAAAGGGCTGCCAATAATTGCAAGTCCAATCACTTCTTTGCAAAAGAAGGGGGTGAAATTTGAATGGACTTCCAAGTGTGAAGAGAGTTTCCAACAGTTGAATGAAATATTGGCAAATGCACCAATACTGACGATTGCAGATCCAAATGAAGATTTTGTTGTGTGCATTGATGCATGCAGGGAAGGAGTCGGTGGAGTCCTCGGTCAAAGGGACAATGTGGTATGCTATGAGTCCATGAAATTAAAAGAGAATGAGAGGAATTATGCTACACGTGACTTGGAGTTAGAAGCTATTGTACATGCATTAAAAATGTGGAGGCATTACCTTATGGGTAAGAAATTCGAGCGAAGAACAAACCACTGTGGTTTGAAACATTTGTTTGGACAACCAACTATAAATGCCAGAAAAACTAAATGGTTGGAATTTCTGAGTGAATATGACTTTGAAATTAAGCATATAAAAGGAAAAGAAAATAAAGTAGTTGATTCACTCAACAGGAGAGCTCATGAAGTGCATGTGGAAGCCATCAACAAATACAGGACAGATCTAGAAGATAAAATTATTGCAGCAACGAATTCAAATCAACAATATGTGAAAATAAAAGAAACATTACAGCAAGGTAATTTTTAGCAAAAGTTAAATTCCTATGAGTTGAAAGAAGATGGAATTCTCATGTACAAGGGAAAAGTATATGTGTCGAATTCCAATGAGCTGAAAAATGCAGTTATGAAGGAAATGCACAATGTACCATATGTCGGGCACCTAGGATATCAAAAGACAATTGTAGTAGTAAGAAGTCAATACTTTTTGTAGGGAATGAAGAAAGAGGTAGCTAATTACATAGCCAGATGTCTAGAATGCCAAAAAGTCAAGATAGAATGTAGACATCCAATAAGTTTGCTACAACCATTGCGTATTCCAGAATGGAAGTGGGAAGTAGTCACAATTGATTTTGTTACTAAGTTGTTGAGAACAGTGAAGCATCATGATTACATCATGGTGGTGGTGGATAAATTGACTAAAGAAACACATTTTATTCCAGTAAAGACTACCCACAAGGCGAAAAATATTGCAGAGATCTACATGAAAGAAATTGCTAGGTTACATGGAGTACCTAAGACAATACTTTTAGATAGAGATCCAAAGTTTACTTCAAATTTTTGGAAAGGTTTTTTCAAAGGCTTTGGAACAAATTTGAATCTTAGCACAACATATCATCCAGAGTCAGATGAGAAAACAAAAAAGATTAACAGGATAATTTAAGACATGCTTAGAATGTATGTGATGGATCAACCATCAAAGTGGGAAGATTATATTCATTTAGTTGAATTTTCCTACAATAATGGGTATCATGCCTCATTGAATATGAGTCTGTTTGAAGCATTGTATGGGAAAAAATGTAACACCCCGGTGAGTTGGGATAATCCAGAAGACAAAGTAGTTGTTGGGCCAGATTTTTTGAAGGAAATAGATGAGTAGATGACAAAGATAAAGCAGAATTTAAAGGTTGCCCAAGATAGGTAGAAAAGTTATTCAAACAAGAGCAGAGTTTCAAGAGATTTTAAAGTGGGAAAACGTGTGTTCTTAAAAGTAAAGGAAAAGAAAAGTTCTATAATATTAGGAAGTTTCTTGAAGTTGAAAACAAGATAATGTGGGCCTTTTGAAATATTAGAAAAGATAGGGCCAATTGCATACATGTTAGCTTCGTCTGCATCCATAGGAGCGCATAATGTATTTCATATATCATTATTAAAGAAGTATGTACCTGATCCTAACCACATAATTGATTGGAATGTGATCCAGGTGAAGCACGAAGGGGATTTCCAGCTAGAACCCATACACATCTTAGACCAGAAAGTCAAGGTGCTTAGGAACAAAGCCATAGGACTGGTAAAGGTTCAATGGACCTGCTACAGTCCTAAAGATGCTACATGGGAACATGAAGAAAACATGCGGGCATAGTACCTGCAAATTTTTGACAATTTTGAATAAGGCAGAATGCGAGACTTCATTTTGGAAAACTAGAGTTTTGGGACCACATATCAGAGTCATAGCCAATTGCATTGGGGACCCTGATAAATGAATGGCTCATTCCTTGGGTTACCCCTGATAAACGAATGGTACATCCCTTGGGTCAACCTTGATAAATGAATGGTGCATTCATTGGGTCAGCAAGTTGAGAGGAACAAGAGATTGATGGTTGGAGCTGTTAAATT
>SNQJ01S0044865.1:60800-81363 GCA_010110895.2 Picea sitchensis
TGTATAATTGATAATTAGGCTGGTGAGCTGATGTGCTTGGGCGAAGATCCCATATTGATTTAATGTGGCTACGACTAAGCAATATAATATGTGAATTGTATCTCTATGTTTTAATAATAAAATGTCATGTTGGTTGTTAAGGGGACATGAACAAGAGATGGGGGCTGAATTAATCCACAAGAGAGGTAAAAGAGGGAATTACCCATGTATATCAATTCAACCCATCTTCTGAAACTTGCCAATTGTATATGAACCTTTCGATTTATGATTGAGAGTTCCCAAAGCCAATCATTGAACACATGTAAGAGGGTGGGTGTGAGTGGTCAAATCCTTATGATTGAGTGTTTCCAAAGCCAATCATTGAATACATGTAAGAGGGTGGGTGTGAGTGGTCACATACCAGAGTTGTTGGGCACATGGGGGTTGAGTACAATCAGCTTGGGGAAGAGTGTGAGTCAAGAAAGGCAAGCCACAAGAGAGGAAATTTTTGTGGGTTGGGGGGGATTTTTTCACAGAGGAAGTGAAGTTTGTGCATGGCAAGGAAGGAGAGAGGGAAATGAGAGAGATTGGAGCTAGTGTAGGGAGGGAAAATTCTGGAGCATAACTGGAGCGAATTGGAGCTGGAGAACCGAAGAGCCCAGTTGTTTGGATGGAAGAGTGAACTCATGTGTGAGTTGAACTGAAACAACAAGTGTTTGTTGTTGGTTTGTTGATAGTTTTCCTAGCAGCAAGTTCCCTTGAGTTCCCAACTGAGAGATTCCTAGTTACTTTTGCCAAAGAGACCCTGATAAATGAATGGAACGTTCCTTGGGATATCCCTAATAAACAGATGGTACATCCCTTGGGTTAACCCTAATAAAAAAATGGCACATCTTTTGGGTTATCCCTGATAAACAGATGGTACATCCCTTGGGTTATCCCTGATAAACGGTTGATACATCCCTTGGGTGATCACTGATAAACAAATGGTGCATTCCTTAGGTTGGGAAGGTCAAGAGGAAGAGAGTCGGTGGAAAGATCGGGATAGTTATGGGAGAATATAAGTTTGGTTATGAGCTTTATGAGCTGAGAGTGGACTACGAGAGACCGCCCTATTTTTTGGATTACTAGCCTCAGCTCAAGGATGACTGGCTATTGAGATTTGGATCAACTAGTCTATGGTTGGGTGGAATGTCTATCCCAAGCAGCTAGTTGGACGATTCTTGCTTAAAGATAAGTGTTTTATCTTGTACTAAGTTATTTACATGTGTTGTTGTTGTGCATGAACTCTGCGTGAATGAGAATGAATTATATGTTGTTGTAATGAACGATTTAGTTGTATTTATTTTTCATTATTAGCATGATTTAGATGCTTAGATTGTATAGTTATAAACTATAGCTAAATTTGTTATAAATTGTAGTTGTAAGCTATAGGAAATCGACTCAGAGTAAAAGAACTACTTTAGTTAACAAAAGTTCATTTTTATGTGTATTCTGCATGTAATGTTGCTTAGCTGGAGGCTAGGTATGTTACATTTTGGTATCATAGCTAATGATGAGAGAGTTTTGTGTGGCATGGCCAGCCTGGGTGGTTGGGTATGTTACAAGTGTGCTCTATGTGGGGTTGTCACCTTTTCTCCCTCATTTTTGGGGGCGTGGTCAATCTAGAAACAGTTTCGTGAGGTTTTTAAAGACAAAAGGCGTAGTCATTTAATTGTTCTTAAGATACTGGTCTTGGTTTGGTCTGTGGACTCTCCTTTGTTACTAGATATTCCTTGTTTTGGGGTCGTATATTTTGTTTCTCATGTGGGTAGTGGTCCTTCATTTCATCTTTGTCTCTAGGATCTTCATGCTAGTCTCTGGTCCTAATATGTCTGGAAGTATGAAACCTACTAGCCATGATGTTGAACATGTATATAGCAAGGGGAGCACTTGCAAAGGTACTCCCTAGGATCCTAAACCCTACCCTCCTTTTAAAACTCCCAAAAACCTGACCATAGCCCAATTGGACATGATGAGGACTGCCTCAAACTTTCATCTCCAGTTCTCTGAGGATACCAAAAGAGGAATTAATCACATGAAGAAGAAATTCAAGTGGTCGAGGCAACAAATCACAAAGGAACAAATGGAGGCAAATTTCAAGGATTGGATTCTTGATTTCATATATTCTCGTACTAGAGATACAAAAAAAATCAAACTAACATAATTATACTAGTTGAACCAAGCAGTTATAGCACAAGTTGTTGAGGAGAAGGGTATCCAACAACATGCCATAATGGACAAGATACATATCATGGATTAGAAATTTGATGCTTTTTATTGGAAGGTATTCAATATTGAAATTCATGTCAACATTCTTGTAGACTTTCAAGACACTCCCAAGGAAAACACATGCCTCTCCCCAACATGTGAGGGCACTCCCTCCAACCCTATCATGGTGGATGAGGAGCCAATGAAGAAAAACAACAAGGGAGGCATCATGTCGGGGTATAGTCACGTCCACGTCATCACAAACATCATAAAGGAGATATGGTGTTGAATCCTAATCATGCCTAGGTGTTATCACACTTGACTTACCCTCATCATAAGCATCATACACAATGAAATATGTTATATCCTCAACATCAACTGATTGGAACATATGTTCATCATCAGGTGTTGCATCCTCATGTTCTGTTGATTCATCATAGGTATACTTATCCAACACACGAGTGTCACCAGCCTCATCAGTTAGTTCTAATAATGTTTCATAGGCTATTGTTTGGTATTCCTTTATGCGCATGTCCTCCTCATGGCTAGATGCATGCTCCTCCACATGTCCTTAGTGTTCATCCTTCTTTACATCCTACCCTGTTCTTTTAAAGTAATCCTCGTCCAAATCCTTGGTCCAACTTTTGTGCACGAGGGTGTAATAGATTTTGAAGGATAAAGTTGCATACAACTTTTCATCCAATGCTAGATACTTCCATTAGTTGGGAAAGTATTTATTTTCCTCCATCTTCCTCAAAACTTTAGCCATACATTCTGGATTAACCTTCTTAAGCAACTTCAACATGGTTGTTATATAGTTGTAGTAATTTCGAAGTTTTTGGCTTGGGTTTCGTCAAACACTTAATAAGCCTTCATGATCCAGATTATTTTGAGAACAACATGAAGACATAAATATAGTAAAGATATAACAAGGAAATACATAGAGATATTGACCTGCTTTTGTTGGATAGAAACATCTTGGGCTGAGGATGTAGTGGTTGCAGTGACCTTTTGATCACCATCTGACTGGATCATGAAGAGGGAAATTATTTTTGTCTAAGAGATTACTTTGCGGCATGTTTTTCCAAGATCAATGAAGTGGTAGTAGTCGGAGCTACCTCTGGTACCCTGTAGCGCTGACCTCCAAGAGTAATAATGACACTGTGGGGCCGAGACTCATAGATAGCATGATGTTTCCACATATATGTTTGTCCTAAAATAACATCACAAAATTCAAGTGGGGAAAAATCACACACTACGTCATCCTTGAAAGGCTTGATTCCATAGGACATGTGACATTGTTGGCTGACACAAATGTCTCATCCCCGACTCAACCATGTGATAGTGTATGGTTGGGGGTGTGGCATTGTTGGAATCTTCAATCTCTTGACAACCTCATATGATATCAAGTTATTTTGAATCTCACTTTCAACAATGAAATGCAGTGAGGTCCCCTTTACCCACATCTGTGAGTGGAAGAGGCCATCCCCCTCCTCAAGCTCTCATGGTTCTTTTGGTTGTATTATTGTGGTTGCGATGGTAGCAGTGGGTTATACATCGATGATTAGTTTCCATTTATTATTCTCTAAATCAAAGTCCGAGTCAGGTTTGTATTCTTTTTCTTTGAGCTCGGCTTCCAATGACTGTTCGAGCAAAATTCATCGATGTTGTGTCAGGGGATTTTGTGGAACTCATACCACTTTTTGGTGTCTTTCTTAAACTTGTCGTTACCCTTCTTTGCAGAGGGTTGGCTCTCTTGAGGTTGGCCGTCCTTGTTGATATGTCTTTCGTTGTGTGATTTAAGGTTGCCTTTTCCATGCTTCTGTTGTGAAGTATTTTCAAACCTGAACTCCTGCTTACTTCGCTACTTGAATTTCTGCTTGATTTTGACTGCATATCAATAAGCAACTCCCAATGAGGAGATGTTAAAGAAATCCATCTATGTTTGGATGTACATGTGCATACCATTACAGTACTTCAAGACTAAGTGCAGCTCAGAGTCTTTGATACCTAACTTTGAGTGCAAGGTATGAAATATGTTAGTGTACTTTGACACCGTCTGGTCTCTTTTATGACATAGAGACGTCCATTTCATGTACTGGTCATCATAGTTTTTGACAGGGTAGAACCCCTCCTTTAGGGCATCTACAAAGGTTTCCCAAGTGGGTTCTCTCCCAAATGGTGTAGATTCACTTGCGATGTACCTCTCTTAGTAACCTTTCGACCAAGCTCTAACATGGGGAAGGGCTTTAAGGACCATGTAAGTGATCTTTTCATCGTTGAAATTGTTTTGGACAAGTAATAACCTTCTAGCAGATTCAACCATTTTTCTAGAGCATCTGCATCTATCTAGCCTTCAAATAAGGGAATATCAAAATTGACTTGTACCTTGAAGGGTGTCGCACCTATGAAAAGGATGCTTTTCGAAGATGCCTTGGCCACTGCCATTGGTAGTCTCCAAAGGATCTGAGTGAATTTTTTCATCATCTTGTTCCTCTGTCGCATGAGGGATTCCTCAAGCAACATATTCAAAGGATATCATGCTCTGTCATCTCCCTTTTCTTCTGCCATGGGAGGTTTCTTGGACTGGCAAGAGCGGTTGTCCTCAAGTGAAACTAGCTTGAGACCCAACTCTATATATACTAACCTCGTCAGGGACCTTCACGGAGAAATGATAAGGAGCAGACTACTTTGATACCACTGATCCAGATTATTTTGAGAATGACATGAAGAGAGAAATATAGTAGAGATATAACAAGGAAATACACAAAGATATTGCAATAAACACAAAAATATAGTGAAACCCAACTTCTATTAATGAATAAGAGAGAAAAATAATGTAGAACACAAATTGGCAGAATGGAGTAGCTTATCTCTGAAAAGAAAGAGATGTTGGCTACGCTTCATTCACAACAAGCTTTACATCACACTCCATTGCATCCTTAAAGGGCCTCCTTCACCTCAATTATATATGAGATAGTGAGAGGAGAACAATTCCCATGATGTCTGTGGGATAAATTGATATAAGTTTATAAAATTTTGTAGGCATGTAAGACACTAGGACTTCGTGAGTGGTCACCCATCCTACTGCTCTAGCCTGAGCGCACTTAACTATAAAGTTCTAATGGGATCCATTGCATTAATGCTATGTTGTAGGTATGTACATAAGACGACTAGGAAATCATTACATGATGTTTGTAAGTACCAAATGAAGATAACATTACATTCCATTCCCCATAAAAAGGGTGAATATCATGGTTTATCAAAACCATAGGCTTGAAATGTTGATTCAGTGGAAAAGTTGGATGGCCACTGAGATCCACCCGGATCACCTCATTCATGGAATGAACACACAGGCTGGAAAGATCACTAGCTCTGATACCACTATAATATCCCCAATAGGAATATGGTAGGAGAGTAATGGTTTGTTGTTCTTTTATGTGTAGTTGGTTATATATTTAGTCAAACATATTCATGATAAAAGTGGAATGTTGTAATTTAATCTTTACCATATGGTCATTCCTTCAAACATATCACAAACATTAAAATGCTCAAAAATATGGAAAATCCCTCATGGAATTATTACTATGAATGGAATTTGATAAAAAGAAATAACAGTGTTCAGGTGGCTGCTCTAGTAGTTTTAAAACAATTACCAACACTGCAACTTACAAGAAAAACCTGATGTAGATGCCAAAGTCTTATCCAAGAGATGCTACCAAATTGATCCAAAGCCTCCCTAACCTCACATGATCTACACTAGTGTTGTCTTTTCTGCAAATGGTCTTCCAAATCCTCACAGACTTGACCAAAGATCATGTTGTAACCACAAACCCTTCTTACAGAGATCCTCATTATATGAGGTTGAGCATCATGCGGGGCCTCGCGTAACCAATGGCATTCAACTAGCAAGGGTGCCTCTAGAAACTCTCCTACAACAAATTGTAGTCCCCAAATATCCTCGCGGGACAAACCTGGGAAATTGGTGTGGCCTCACAGAACCCTCATCTTCAACCAACGAGGATGTCGTTGATAGGCCTTCAGAAACCCTCCTGTACCTGCAAAATTGAGATTGATCTCCTTCGGCAAGTTTCATAAAATCTTCTGCACAAGCCGATATCTCTCCAACAAAAAAACAAACCCAAATTGAAGCTCCAATGAAGATCCCATATGGATCCTCCTCCTTATATAGCTAGGGTGCATATTGCACCACCAAAACCAAACCAAAAGTGGAATGGTTTTGTGAAACCCTAACAAAATAGTGGCTCCAAGAGCACTCCAAAATGAGAGATCAAATCATAATACCCAAAATGAGGTTCTACACCTCCTTTTATCCTTTTTCCATGCCTTCTATAACTTTCCCCTTTTTAACCGAATCAATGTGACCCTTATCCCCCCTTTACTTTTACTTTAGATCAAAAGTCACTTTAATAATGGTCAAGTAACTTATTAATCTAAAGTTACTTTATTTCTTCAATGTCACTTTAAATACATAACATCTCCTAACTAAGTGACATTAAATGGCCCCCTTTTTACTTCTTTTTCTCCATCGACAAGCCACAGAAGTCCCTTCTACTGCAAAATAGGGGAACCCAAAAATTGGGACATGACATCCGCACAGGAGGAAAATTAGGCATCCCCTTATTTGTAATTTTCCTCATGCTTTTGCACTTTGGTTTTTGTTTTGGTTTTATTATGTCAAGGAGCCAAGGGTTGGATTCATGAATCTATTGAGTTTGTTGGGTGACGGAGGTGGTTTCTAGGAGAAACTTTATGTTGCCTCGTTATCTTGAACACCGTTTTATCAATGTCTCACGCATTTTTGAGCCCCTACTCTCAAGTTTGTTCTGACTCTGGTCATTGGCATCAACATGTCCCTCGATTTCTATGTCTTTGGATTTTCCTAAGTTGGGGTTGTGCTCTCTGTGGGGTTTTCATATTCTTTTCTTCATCGTAGGGGGTGAGGTCAATCTTGAAATAGTTTCGTGAGGTTTTCAAAGGCAAAAGGCATAGTCAATTCCTTGTTCTTAAAAGATTGGTCTCGGTTTGGTTTGTGGACTCTTCTTTATTACTGTATCTTCCTTGTTTTAGGGTCTTGGTGGGGTCTTATATTAGGTTCCTTGTGTGGGAGGTGGTCCTTCATTTCATCTTTGTCTCGAGAAGTTTCACGTTAGTCTCTGGTCCTACTATGTTTGCAAGTATGAAACCTAATGGTGGAACTATATATAGCAAGGGAAGCACTTGCAAAGGTACTCCCTTAGATCTTAAACCTTCCCCTCCTTTCAAAAATATGAGGAACCTGACCAAGGCCCAACTTGATGCGATGAGGACTGGAGTCAAATTTCAAAGATTGGATTCTTGATTTTGAATATTCTCATACTAGAGGTACAAAAAAATTCAAACTAAAATAATTGTATTGGATGAACCAAGTGTTTATTGCACAAGTTGTTGAGGAGAAGGGTAGACAACAACATGCCATAATGGACAAGCTACATATCATGGATTAGAAATTTGATTCTCTTTGTTGGGAGGTATTCAATATTGAAATTATGGTCAACATTCCTGCAGACTTTCAAGACACTCCCAAAGAAAACACAAACCTTTCCCCAACATATGAGGCCACTCCCTCCAACCCTATCTTGGTTGATGAGCAGCCAATGGAGTGAAACAACAAGGGAGGTTGTCTGAGGTAGGAGCATGGGCCCTCAATATAAGTTATCTCATTTATCTTGGTTTCTACAGAGGGTGAGCATCAACTACCTTCTTCATCGTTGTTTTTATGTTTGTTTTTTGGTTTATGGTACTAGGATAGTAAGGTAGTATGTCAGTTTACAGTAAGTATCAAAGACATTATAATTTTTTGCATGATGAGAACAACGATATAGTATCACCCCTGTGGTCCTGGTTTCCTAGGTGGCAAGCCACAAAGAGTGATGTATGTACTCTTTTTTATATCATACTAACATTAATGCCAACTAGTTTAAAATAATAATAATAATAAATTAATTCACATAAAATAAACAATTAAATTTATATCATATTTACATATATTGTAATTCAAAAACCGTATTTATAAATTAAAATAACAAAACCTTAATCCTTTTTAATCAATGATGTTCTCATCTTCTAAAGTAGCTTATTTTCAAAGAAATATTATATGCATGAGAGACACTTAGGGACCTTTGAAGATTTTTTTCGATTACAACCTTCTTTTTACACAGTGGGAAAACCCATCATAACTCAGTTGTCAACCAATATTGAGGATGACCATCACTGGTTGTTATCCGCAAATGTAGGGAAAACCCTCGAGTACTTCCCCTCATTTTGAGAATGATACCCAGGGTAAGCCCTAGAATCTTCAAGGCACAAGGCCAGTCAACAACGAGGCTAGAAGCTATTACAATAATATGCTCATTAAGAGATCAACATGTCACTTGTGGGAATTGAACCTCAGTGGGGAGGATAACAATCATTCCTCCCAACCATCCAAACTAAACCCAATTGAGCTATTTTTTAATAAACGTAATTTAAAATATATTTAAATAAATCATACTTCAACCATCCTTATTTAGAGGAAGAAAGAAACTAAAACCCTTGAATACTGTATATGAAAACAAGCCCTTAGCAAGAACCTTAATAGTTTGGAAACCATCACTATAGACAAACCTATAACTTTAGATTTACTTCCATTACATTATTAAATGTGTGCAAATTATAAAGATTTTTGTATAAAAGATTAAAGAATTGACTACAAGAAAAACACCTTATAGCGGAACTTGAAATTTGAGTAAACGTGTAAGGAGATAAGTAAAAGATACAATGAAAAGAAGTAGTTTTCTTTCTTTCCATTCCAAAATTCATAACTCTTATTTTATTATTTTAACAATTATTTTATTATTTTCCTTAGGAAACCCGTTTTAGACCTCAAATTTCCCCTAATTCTTGTGATTATTGAAAACCTTAATCTACAAGTTCAAGTGGAAAGAAATGTCCAACCATCACAAAAATTATATCATAATCAGTGTTCTTGGATTCAACCAAATGGTAATGTAGATAGGTGGAGATCATACTCAAATAATCTTAATCACACATTGCATGGGAACATGATGTGCCCAAGTACCAAAGACACATCTTCCACCTATATTCATGGAAATCCATTGCAACTTCAAATATGGTCATTGCAATTCACTAAAAAAAAAAAAAAATGAGCTTGAGCATTGATTAAGCAATGAGCTTCTCTTGCTCTAGCTCTTTTGATTTGATTTTTAATCATCCTTCATGTTTGCATGTATTCAAACACCAAATCATTCATGTTACTCTTTGCTTCCCTAAACTCCATCTCGCCAATGACTTCACTTAGTGTATCAATGTAAGAAATCCTTGATATTGCATGTATTCAAACACCAAATCATTCATGTTACTCTTTGCTTCCCCAAACTCCATCTCGCCAATGACTTCACCTAGTGTATCAATGTAAGAAATCTTTTTTCTTCTCGAAGATGGCAATGACCTAGTCCCTCATAAATCCTTTTTCCTCTTAAAGATGGCAATGACCTAGTCCCTCATTGCCCTGAATGAAGATTGATGTGATGGTTTCTATTTATTTATTAAAAATATATATTTTATAATTAACTACATTTTTAAGCAATTATAGCTTTTCACTATCACTCAACGTTGAATATTTATTAATTAAGGTTGTCTTTATTCCTTGCCCATGCATAGCTTATAATTATCACTTATCTTTGTTGAGCACGCCAACTACAATTTCAATCAATGATAAAATCTTTATTAACTTTTGTAAAGGTCAAGATTTTATCGTAGATACCTTCTCCCCAACGTATTAAACATATAAATCCATTTTTTATATTTAATTCATTTTTTATATTTAATTATAACTATACAATTATCACTTATCTTTGTTGAGCACGCCAACTACAATTTCAATCAATGATAAAATCTTTATTAACTTTTGTAAAGGTCAAGATTTTATCGTAGATACCTTCTCCCCAACGTATTAAACATATAAATCCATTTTTTATATTTAATTATAACTAGGGAATCATTTCAATCAATTTTTTCTATTTAATTATCAATAAAGATTTAATTCCATATTGACAAATAAATAATCAACATATTAAAAATTTGTTCCGTTTTGTGTTTGCGTTGTGGGCTTCACATCTCACAGTGAGAGAGAAGCCTCCAAAAATAGGCGTATGCCGCTGTTGGTGGCCAAGACACGGTATTCTTTAGTAAAAGGCGAAAGAATAGTTCGCTCTGTCTTGACCACACGGCTCCGTAATTGTAACTTCCAATCCCCTGCTCTTTTGTATTCCTGTCTTCGTCTCTTCTCCATCTCATAATGAATGTGGGACAATTGATTAAGCATTTTCTACTTGTAATTATTTGTAAATGGTATTTTTATAAACTTGTTGACATGGATTAGTACATCTAACTAAAGGGGAACATAGACTAATTCATCTAATTTAATGAGATTTAAATCAGATACTTGTTTGTATAGAATTAACTTAAATTCAATGACATTGGCAATAATGAGTTGAGTTAACTCATTGGCCTTGTGAATCACTCTTTCTATCATAGTGAAATTTAATTGTTTTGAATCTCATTCAACGAGCTCAAAAGTATATAATTAAATTATCGTTTTATTGCATTCATTCTTAAATGGATCAATATGCACCCAACAACAATGTGTTTAATGTTGTTGCTCCTAGGATGTAGACTATATTCAATGGTCTATATCTGAGAAGAAATAACTTTAAATGCATTGCTCTTGGGTGCATAATTTTTTACCATTCCTAAAAACATCATGAATATGAACCCATATGATTTCTTGCAAATAGTGTGTAACAAATAATTAATTAGGATTGATATTACACTTGATGTAGACCTCCCAAACCATGAGAAGGTAGATACCTAATAAAAAAAAGTCGACCTCACCAACACAAATCACTCACTTAAACTAAATCAGCTTATATTAATGTGATTTAAAATAGTTAATCAAAGTATCTATAACAAACCTAATTTTGAGCACTGAGATCCACACCACAACCAAATGATTTTTAAATACTCCAATTTAATATATTTTTAGATACTCATTTGTGTTTAAAAACATAAGAAGTTGGAGAAAAATATATCCTAAATTATAAATATGTGTTGATATTCATTATCAATTGTACTTATGGAAGATATCAAGTTGAAGGCATGTTACAAAACTACTCTTTTTTTATAAAGTTGTTCTATAGCTTCTTCTTTTTTCAAAATATTGGGCCTTCATATCTTACTAACATAGCATTTAATACCCCCGGATGGGGTGTAAGAGTGTTCCACATGTCCAAGGGAGAAGACAACGTTCGCCACCTTTCCACGGACCACGTGATCGGCACCTGCAACCTCCCTCTTGCCTTTATTATACCCTTATGAGCTTTGCAACACTTCAATGCTACGCGATCCTAACTAATTGCTCTGGCGCGCCTTGCGTTGGTTTCTTGTCCTGGCGATGGAGGAAGTACGTCGATCGGTCCTTCTGCACGCGTGTGCACTTACTCCCCAGTTTCCTTCTTATGACGATGCTCCTCTCTCCAGTTTGCATCCATCGTTCTCTCATGTCTGTCGCTCTTGCACTCTGTCAGTTTCTCTGGTTCCCACCTTGGTCTCCTTGTTCGCACCTCTGCCTCACCCTCACATACGTTTGGTTATGCCTCAACTTCACAAGAAAGCCAAAGATAGGCCCTCTTTGGCACCAGAACAAAGCGTCCATGGCCAGCTGACACTTGCCTATCCTCGCCATGTGCCTAGCTCCCGCCCCCTTCATCCACTTAGTCCCCCCCATGCCAAAGTGGTCTTTCGCCTCTGTCATCATCGTGGGCTTGTAGGGTTGAGTTGTTTGATCTACAGGGTAATTCTCAGGGCTTTGCTCCTGGCTCACTCTTAGATTTGGCCTCAACTTCACAGCCTGCCCTTGCACACCCAACAAATCCACCACCCTTCGCTCCCTCGCCACCACCATATTCCCCCTCGTCGCCATCTTTTGTGCTTTCACTAGAGGAGTTCAACGCTCAAACAAAAGAGTTCCATGTACAATTGGAAGTGCCATCGAGCCAAACTCTTCTCCTCTCGGACTGTGCTTCGTGCCCAGGACTCAGAGACTCGATCTCGATTCTTCAAGATTTGGTTTTTGCAGTTCATCAAGATGTCGACAACCTCCACTTTTGGTTGGAACACTTGGACCAACGCACATAGCAAATTGAATCTCTGCTTGCGACCATGCTTCGCTCCCTGCACTCACTAGCATCGGGCACCAATGCCCCAACATATTCAGGGGCATTTCTTGCTCCATATATCCAGGGGGTTAATGAGAGAGACGTGGACAAGCACGTCAGGGAAGATGAGATCAAGAGAGAGCATCAAACACCATGACAGTTGGCAAGCGCACATGTGTCAGGTTGCTTGCTTTATTTTGACAAATGTTAGTTGTTTTTGGGAGATTCTTCATAGGCGATCGGAGTCTAGCACTGTCAATCTTTTGAGTTTATCAAAAGATAGTATTTTTTGTTTTACAATATGCATGAATGGTTCGGTCGAATCGGTTTCCCCACGAGGCGATTCAAAGAAGTATGTTTAATTTTCAGTGGATCATAAAGTCAAGAGTCCAACTGAATTGGTTTCCCTTCGGAGCAACTCAACACAATCAAACCCTGATATCACATTTGATATTGTAATTTTGCTCAATAAAAGGTAATATATAAATTCTTACTTAAAAAAAACATAGCATTTTATAAACCACAAAGAAAAATATTATAGTTTATTAATTTTTAATTGATAATATGCAAATTTATTTTAAATTGGTTTGAAACTAATAAATCTATATTAAAAAACAACAATCATAACATAGCATTTAATAAACCACAAAGAAGAATGTTATAGTTTATTAATTATTAATTCATAATATGCAAATTTATTAAACAATCATAACATAGCATTTAATAAATCACAAAGAAGAATGTTATAGTTTATTAATCATTAATTCATAATATGCAAATTTATTTTAAGCTGGTTTGAAACTAACAAATCTTTATTACAAAAGCAACAATCATAAGGAAAATTCAAAAATTTCACAAAGCACAAAACATTTTTATCAAAAATTTCACAAAGCACAAAACATTTTTAATATTTGAGTGAAAAAAAATGATACCATATTAATTTAAGGGCTTGCACAACCCAAAAAAAAAAAAAAAAAAATGTTCAAACCCAATGTTTTCATAAACAAAGATTAAAAAAAAATGTTAAAAACCAATTTTCCCATAAATAAAGTTTTTAACTAAAGTAAATATGATAAAAACGCTTAAAACTAATTTTCAAATTATTAAACACATTTTCATGAGATCTAACAGGCTCTCGTGGAAGATTCCAAGGGTTGGTTCTAGGGTTACAGTTTAGGCAGCGAGAAGAATGGTGATTAGAGGGGGAAGGAGCGAGACTCCCTCCAACAAGTAGGTAGTGGTGGATAGAGGGAAAATTCTACGCGGTGTAGGGTTTAAAGAACCTCTGATAGGGACCTTGGGATTTGGGCCATAGCATCATAATAAGGACAACTAGGAAAAAAAAGAACGAGTGGGGGAGGATACCAAGGAGGCCCGAAGCAGTACGTCATAAGTGACAAACCCAAGTGGGGGAGGAGGGAACAACCCATGCAAACCAAAAACAACATTAATCCCAAAGTTTATTCTAGAAGATCCCCAGACCCAACTCTTCAATGATCAAATGAAGACACACGCCCTGATCTGCAAGTTTATGGGCATGTGGCCTACATAAAAGACCATGCGTAGCTGGATAAAATACCAATGGAAGCCGAGTAGAGAAGTAGACCTCCACCTAGGATCAAAAGGTTTTTTTACAACAATCTTCATGAATTTAGAAGACAGAGATAAGATCTTTGAGGGGGGACCATATTTCCATGCCTCAATGGGATTGTACATGCAATCTTGGAAGGAAAACTTCTCCCCAGAAAAGAAGACCTTTAAATGCATCCCAATCTGGCTCTAGCTATACTCCCTCCCGTTGGATTATTGGTTGTCGTCCACCTTTGAAGCCATAGGGAACAAGCTGGGGAAATATGTCAAGGCATCTGATGCAACATTAAAAGGGAAGTATACATCCTATGCAAGAATTTGTATAGAGATGGATGTCTCAGGGGCACTCCCGGAGGCAATCAGTCTGGAGTTCAGGGATGAGGAATGGATCCAAAGCATAGACTATGAACATATCTCGTTTAGATGTAGAAGGTGTCATGAGCACGGGCACCTACTAAGAGAATGTCTGCTAAATAAAAAACCGGAACAGGAAAACTCAAAACAACACCAGGATGAGGATGGTTTTGTTAGGCCAAACCACAAAGGCAGAGGAAATAAGAGATAAGGCAAACCCCCCACAATGAGCAACCCATAATTGAGGAATAGATTTGAAGGACAAGGAAATAAAAAATAGGGGGAAGAGGAGGAACAAAAAGGGAAAAAGGAAAGGGAGACAAACAAACATAAAGCAAATAAGACCACAGAGAATCAAAACCCTCAAGGAAATCACAGGCACAACAAGGGAACAATCGAAGAAGGAGACAGAGACACAAATACCCCAATGCAAGAGGTCGATGGCGATTCAGAAATGACACCAAGCGAGGTTGGAACAGAAGACCCAAACCTAAGAGATGTCGTGTAAAGGGAAGGGATAAACCTCTCGAATATACTGGAACAATGGAAAAAGCAAGGAGTCGACAATATACCAATGGATCAATTGGATCGCATCCAATACCTCTTCCTTTTGAGGGAGGAAGAAAAAACCAGAGGAACCAAGCGCATGCATGGAGAAATAGAAAACTTGGGTATCAAAATAGGAGACGGTCAACCACAACACTCACCAAAGCAGGCAAGACGGAAGAAAGGGAGGAAATCAAACAACGTATCCCTACAAGAATTAGGAGTGCTTCTGATAAATTCAGGTAAGATCAAAAAGCTCTTTCCCAACTCCCCCCCACATGTTTAAAATGAAGATTATAACTTGGAACATAAGGGGCCTGAACAACCCTAGAAAACAATGAAACCTAAAAAATAGACTAAAGATGGAACAACCGGATATATGCTTCGTTCAAGAGACCAGATGGAATACAGACATAATGGAAGTAATAAGTAAGAAGTACTGGAATAAGTACAATTTTCTAACTATAGATAGTCAAAACATGGCGGGAGGCATCCTCGCCCTCAGGAACCCACAATCGGTGAATCTAATCTCAGCAGAAGCCACTAAGCACTCATTATCTATAAAAATGCAAGTGATAGGGAACACGAAGGAGGTCACATGCACCAATGTATATGGACCCCAGATGTTAGTAAGATAAAGAAGAATGCTCCTAGACCTAGAAAACCTAAGGGAGCGGAACAATAACCTTCATTGGATTCTGGCAGGGGACTTCAACATTATAACTACTATGGCTGAGAAAAAAGGGGGCAACAAAAGATTGGATAGAGATGTGGAAGAGTTCACAGCTTTCATTGAAAGAACATAACTAGTGGACATTAGGACTAGTAATGGGCCTGGAACAATAAAAGAAATTTACATCACCAAGTGGCCACGAGGCTAGATAGATTCCTAGTCTCGAAATCTATAATCTTGCAAGGTTTAGCTCTGGAAGGCAACATCCTTCCCTGAGGGGGATCAGACCATTGGTTGGTGCGACCGGAGGTAAATTTTCAGGCAACACCAAAGAACAAGCCTTTCAGATTCGAGAAGTTATGGATTGACCACCCAACATTCAAGGAGAACATTAAAGCTTGGTGGCAAGAGGAAATATAGGAACACGAGACAAAGATGTTTAGACTTTAGAAAAAACTCAAGCACATAAAGGAGAAACTCAAGAAGTGGAACAAAGAAGTATTTGGAAACATAGACCAGGCAAAAAAATTGATAGAGGCAAAAATGGAAAGGCTGCAGGAGTAATGCATTCAAGAAGGCTACACAGAAGAAAAAAGAAGAAGAGGAAAACCAATTACTCCAGGATTAGGAAGCTAGATGTAAGCAAGAAGAGACCCTGTGGAGACAAAAGTCTAGGATTCAGTGGCTTAAGGAAGGGGAGAGAAATACCAAGTTCTTCCATAGATCAACTATCACAAGAAGATCCCATAACAAAATTTTGAAGATCTGGGATCAGGATGGGATAGAGAGAGAGTCCCACCAAGATATTGAAAACACTCTGGTCAAACACTTCCACGGGATAGCCAAAGAACCCAACCTGGACAGGACTGAAGAAATCCAGAAGATTGTAAGACACATCCCTAAGTTGGTAACGGAGGAGCACAATGTCAACCTTTTCAAACCCATACCAAAAGAATAAGTCAACCAAGTGATTTAGGATATGCCAAATGGAAAGGCCCCAGGCCCAGATGGCTTCACAGTGGAATTTTTTAAAGCTTGTTGGGATGCGGTTAAGTATGATATTTATAGAATAGTGGAGGACTCTAGATGCTCAGCCTCAATCTTGAAAGCCTTGAACGCCATGATGATCACTTTGATCCCAAAATAAAATGAAGCCAAAAATCTTGATCGCTATTGAACGATTGTGATCCTACAAGCAATCTCGACCTATCTTGTGTCGGTGCTTCCAACCCCAAAAGACATCTTACAAAAAATTAGAACAATCCAGCGAGACTTCCTATGGAGAGGAGATGAGGACAAAAATAAATGGGCTCTGGTGGTGTGGAACAAATTGTGCAGACCAAAGAAAAAAGGGGGCCTCGGGCTACAACACCCACAGGTTACCAACGATGCCTACGAGGAAAAATTGTGGTGGAGATAGGTAAAAGACAACTCGACGCCATGGGTTAAGTTGTGGAAATCAAAATACACCCCAGAGGTCAACCCCCGGGAAAGGATTAGGTTCATGGGCACAAGGGAAGGTTCAACCAACTGGAATCTTGCCTGGAGAAATAAAAATTGGATACAGGGTCACAGTTTTTGGGAAATTAGGAATGGGAGAACAACGAGATTATAGGAGGATGCTTGGCAACACGAACCCAAAATGGAAAACCAGAACAGAGAGGTTATCAAGCAAGAGATGATTCGATAAGGGAAAATGAAAGTCTATCAGTACTTGAAACAGAGGGAGGAGAACGCCAGATGGAGAATTTGGGACAACATAAATCCGCAAAACAGAGCTCAGGGAGGCCCGATGGTAATATGGGGAAGGAAAAATGGAGGGGAATTCAATTTAAAAGAAGCTCGACACTATATAGCAGGACAGGACCAAGAAAATCCCGAACCCCACTGGGAGAGGATCTGGAAGTGCCCTCAATGGCCAAAGATTAAAGTGTTCAAATGGTTAATCTTACACAAGAAGATATTGACCTGGGAGAACCTAACAAAAAGAAGATTCATTGGACCTTCACGTTGTCATCTGTGTGAGATCTAGGAAGAATTAACGGATCACCTCCTAAATGAGTGCAACTATACAACTGAGATCTGGGATTGGGTGGCTACAATTTATCGTCGGTCAAATAGGGTAAGGGGGGATATCAGAGCCACAATAAAAAACAGGAAGGATAGGTATAGAGATAATGAGGTGGTGAACCTGTGCTGGGAAATAACGTTGGGGATGGTAATATGGGTGATTTTGAAAGAACGAAACGAGAGATTTTTTAGGAATGAAAGCCAACCATCATCAAGGATAAAGGATATTATCATAACTCAAATAAGAGAGATAGTGCAGAGCCTTAACATTAACAATTCCAAAAACTAGAACTCAGGCCAAGATCTAAGAATTTTGGAATTGTTCCATTTGAAATATTGGAGCCTTAACATACATGTGGCCCGAGCTCCACAGATCCAGACAGGAGTCAATACTTGGGTGCCTCCTTCGACAGGCTTCATAAAGCTTAATTTTGACAGGGCGTCGAAAGGCAATCTTGGTTTGGCAGGAGCTGGTGGGGTAATAAGAGATAGTGGAGGGATCATCTTACGCCTGTATGTTGGGAGCATAGTAAACTCTACAAATAATGCAACGGAGTTTGGAGCTCTGGAACTAGGCCTGGAAATTCTACGTAGAGAGGGCATGGCGAATGTCATCATGGAGGGAGATTCAACACTAGTCATCAACACAACGAAGAAATTCCAGTATAGAACCAAGGTGGAAAAAGTGTTAAGGCATTGGTGTCTAGCGCATTCCCTTCAAAGAATCAGAAAACACTTGCAAACCTTGAACACGATAGAGTTTAGATGGATTCACAGGTCGACTAATGCGCTGGCGGACATGCTATCCAAGGAAGGAGTAAACAATGAGGGATATGTGTTGGACAAGGTTTGGTCCAGAATACCAAGGGGTCAACTCAGATCGCACTGCATCCACTTGGTGGAACGAGATCATGGAGGCAACTTCAGGGACGAGGGTCACATCGGGGATGACGCGGGGCTCTTCGACCCGATGTGGGACTCAGGAGGCATATGATGGTCACAACACCTAGCCCCCAATTATCATGTGTGAACAAGACATGAAGCAAGTGGGCAGACGGATGAAAGTACAAACCGACAGAAAGGTTAGAGATGATAGTGTGGGAGAGGGGTCAAGTAGCACGCCAAAAATTCATGACGAAATAAGGGGTTTGGAGATGGAGATAATCAAAGGAGGATCACCGACCCCTGGGATAAGTACGAGACCCAGAGCGTCCGGATATAGAGAAAGCATGGATAAAAGCAAGGACCGGGGAAGCAATCTCAACATAATGGCCCGATTTGCCTTACCCACCAAAAAGAGGGTCGAGCTCACCACCTCAGGCTAGAATTAATAGGAGGTATAGGTACTCAGAAGCGAGACCATTATAAGAAGAAGAGTTGCAGACAAGGCTACAACCAGAAGGGTTCAACTAGTGGTGAAAGGTATAGTCTCAAGAGAAGGTCAGTTAAGGAGAGACGCAAAGGGTGGAACCAAGAGAAAGGAGTTAGTAGAGAGTCGAGTAGGTATAGGGGCATGGCGCGCATGAAACATACCCAAAGAAAGAGAAGTCCTCAGGGGAAGGAAATCCCATAAAGCTTGAGGCATTTGATGAGAATCGAGCAGGTTTTGAGAGATGTAGCAAATACGTTCTAGACGATGGTCTCGCAGAAAGGGAAGGAAACGATGAATAAGTGGGAGGAAGAGATCAAGGAGGAGCAGAGTGGTAAGGAATGGGGGGAGATTGCTCAGGAGGTAGACTGGATAAAACATTTGGGGGCTACCTATCCCAGGGTGACCCTCAATTACAGAACGGTGGAGACGGCATGGGTCACCAAAATGTTGATAAGTAAGGTAAAGTCGGATCAGGAGGAGGCATGCAAGGAAGACCACTGGGATATTAAACCCACGTTGGAAGAAATTCATCATCGAATTAGCGGGTTATAAACCATTGTCAAGTTGTTAGTGGAGGTAGAGAAGAACTAGCAAAGTAAGCAAGAGAGGCTTGTTACGCAGTTCCATCTATTCCTGAGATACGTCCACCACTTGGACATAACACCTGCAGATGGCCAAGGAGGACCGACACAGATCCAAAGAACCAAAACAGTCTCCCCAAAGGAGGACAACAAAGGCCAAGTGGGTGGGGTGATGAACCACTCCCAGGTGCTCTAGCGCTTTTTAGTTTTTTGGTTGTATTTTCTTTTGTCTATACCGACAGTCATGCCCAGGAAGTAGTGGGGTGTAATGTAGGAAGTGGCAGTCTTTGGTAGTCTCTTCCAAAGCCAGACAAATATGCCCAGGACTTAGTTGTTCAGATAGTTAGCATTCTATTTTTTTGGCTATGTTTCTCATACTTTAAAAGAGAGGATGGGTCTGGTTTCCAGTTTTTGTAGAACAGTTACCTTTAGACATTTTATTAAGAACAAACAATAAGGGTCCTCTGATTTGGTTTCCTTTTGACAAACCAAAGCCCCATTTTGTATCATATTTACTACAATAATATAATGTTCTACTCTAATTAAAAAAAAAAAAATCAAATTATTAAAAAAAATTAAAAATGAAATATAACTAAATTATTTAATAATATATAAATTAATTTAAAATAAATAATTTATTTATACTCAAACTATTTTTATAAATTAAAACACCACTACCTTAATCTCTTCATATTATTTTTCTCATCTTCTAAACATGCCTTTGTATAAGGACCTTTGAAAGCTTTTTGTATTACAAGGTTTTTTAATATTAAGAACAAAATTGTAAATTAATTTTCATTAATTTATAAACTTTATCTCAATAAAAATCAGTTCCTCTCTTTTTTTTTTTAAATAACTTAATTTTTTTTTG
>SNQJ01S0044866.1:22496-39257 GCA_010110895.2 Picea sitchensis
ATAGCCCCCTATCTCTTTTGTCCTTGTCAGTATTGCAGCTAACGGTGTATTTTATTAAAGTATATGAAGTATTACATTTCCTAGGCACTCTGGCCCCTTCTCAACTTTACCGGCTCACCAGCCTAAGTTATATTTACATAATACATTATAGTTCATAAGGGTTAGAACTGGGATGTTACACAGGTCTTGATGATGACATTCACAAATGACTGTTAATTGAAAGGGATTGACACTTTACCCCTTGTACAATTAATTTCTCATATTTATCCTTTAATGTTGACAATTCAAGTCATGAATCAAAGAAATTTTACTAGTTTACAGAGATGGTAAGTTTGAGAAGACTTAAATACACTTAATTTTGGCAATCAACATTGAACTTCATGGGTGCATTGTTTGCTTGATATTCTCAATATTAAATATGAGTGTAAAAAAGATAGACATCAAACACCATCAAACAACCAAAAACAAGACAATCACACACAAGAACACAGTTTTCCTTAGACCCCCTTATTTAGATTTCAAGCCAAGTCTAATACATTGCTACCACCAAATAATGATGATATTTTCATTAAAATAGATGGTACATGAGTTTCTTCACTAATATTTTGTTCTCCCTTTTAATGAGGAGAAACCCTCTTTTTAAAAGATAAGAACGTTAAACTTCCATCCTTTTTTACAAATTTTGGAAATAGATCAAAAAATAGTGGAATATTGAGTATTGTCCTTATACCACCAATTACATATGAAAAGAAAAACCACAAGATCTGAACAAATGGACCACTTATTAGTCCAAAAATTACATTACATAGCTTCTTATTACTCCCCAAAGAATAAAAATGTTCTTTATATATTACTCCAATCATTTAAAGAATTTCAATGATTTCCTTATCTTCCCTTATAACTCCATTTCAAATTTTGGAAAAATAATTAAAAAACCTTTGAGCAACTGAAAGAATTGAGGAAAAGGTGGTATTGTTGAATACACATCACCAGGTATTGTTGAATACACATCACCACTATATATTGGAAAAGCATTGATGCTAAACACCCACCATTTCAATTATCTTTACTACAAGAGCTTGGAAACCATATTGCAACTAGAAACTACACAAAACAAGATAGACTATGCAGGAGAGAGATCATGCATTCATCCATATTATAACAAATTTTTGGATGCGCGAATAATCTATTATGTATTATCATATCACAGACTAGCGTACATGGAGTATTTATTTCATATCAAGACTTATACAATAGAACCAATGCCAAAAGAAGAATATGAATCGAGCAATAATAGTCTAACAACTCTCAATGATAATACCAAATATCATAATTATCTCATCCACTTAACAAAATTAACAATAACATCTAAACTACAACAATAGAGAGAATCATCCATTTCCCATTACATTTTCCCCAATTTGTATAATTTCCTTGGTTGCTTCTTGATTTTGCTTCTATGCTTTCTTGATTCCATTTATGTTGCTTTCTCTCTTTGTCTTTTCCTGCACTCAAATCTTATATACTTTTTTTCTTCCTCCTTTAGTTGGAATTTGATATGCATTCACTGTTGTCATGTTCGTAGTTAAATTTATGCTCAGCGTAGCTACTTTCCATTGCTTCTAGCCTTCTTTTGTCTGCTATGCTTTCCCACAAAACTGTGATCCTTCTGCAAAACTGAACATTCTCCAAAATGAAAGGCCCAAAAAGCCCCGACCAAAATCTATGACTCATCCAGAGTCAACCTTCCACTGTTTTGTTGTGGTTTCCTTCAAACAAAGGGCCCAACTCTGGTACAATTGCAAGGGCCTCCTCGTGGAAACTATCATAGTGTGACACCCAATCCTGCCATTTCCTTTCCAAAATAAAGGTTCCTGCAAAAACTTCCTATGTGACATTAACATCAGGCACCTGAGGCTTAGAAGCCAACAAAGTATTCCACTCCATGTTAGCAAGGGACTCCAACTACTACAGCGGAACATACTCTTCTTGGACTGTAGGCCTGAACTACTGAAGTGTAGTCTTCACATCTCTATTAACCTCATGCATGGCATCCAACCTATCATCCTTAGCTTGTATCTCAACAAACTTATTCATTTGCTTGACAAGGTTAGCAATGGCCCGGGCTTCTGCATGCATTTTTTTAATCCTAGTAGGCAACTCTTTGATGAGATTACTGCATTGGTCCAACAAGCCAACCTAATATATGACCATATTGAATAGTCAACAAAATTCCTTGGTCTGAGCATGAAGCGATTAATTGACAATGGTGCCTTCTTCAACTGCATGTGTAAGATTCTGGAGGAGCTCTTTGGGTTGCTCCTTTTCCTTTAATTTGAATGCAACTACATCTTGTTTCAGAGTATATTTCTTGGTCATCAACTCGGACCATGCACTAGTAATGAGGTCAACTCTGTTAAGTGGTGAAACTAGAGTGATATATTCAGGCAGCTCAGGAAGGAACTATTGGAAAGGAGGCCAGACTTGAGAAAAATTATCGACGACAGTTGCAATAATGGATTCAGCATGAACCTGTAATTCATGCTCATATTCTTTGGTTATAGTGGCTTCATTGACAACCTCTTGCAATGATTATGTTTGTTATGTGAGGGCTTGGTTGGTATGCTCAACTATTGTGATCCTATGCTCCAGCTGGTCGATGGAAGCCCGGATAAGGTGAAGGATCTTTGGTGTAGCCAATGTGGAAAGCTCTCCATTGATGGAAATTGAATCCAAAAGAGGTTGTGAAGCAAGCGGCTGACTGCTTGTGATAGAATGCTCAGAAAATTTGGGGGTACCATCACCATCTGGGGTAGGTTAGTGAGTTGTGAGGATTCACTCAATCTTGTCTGTTACCTCCAATGGAAGTGTTGCAAGCACCTTTGTTTGCTCCAAGCAGATCTCCAAGATAGCTCATCATTGTTGAGGGTCTTGTAGTAGAGGAGCAATCTATTATTTGACAAAAGTAGTTTTATACGTTGACTGAGTGTCATCCTGGGCATCTAGATTTTCTTGTGGAGGGTCCTCATCCATCAAAATAGTTGTGGAGGAGAGGTGATTTCGAGGGTCGTTTGCAGGGGGACTGGGACTTCTAGTATCTGAGGAGAAGTGGAGGGGAATGGACCAATGGTACCGATAGTTATGGTGGGATGGGCAGTAGAGTCTAGTGAAACTGTGTCAAACTGGTTATGGGATGGGGATGTTGGAGGCATGTGTGCAATAGTGGTGGTCCCACTATTATGTGGAGTGGTGGCTTCCTTGACGATAGTGATATATTGGAGTTGCATGAGAGGGTCATCAAGAATATGGATGATGGCGGGTGTGGATGGTGAAGTGAATGGGGTGGAAATTCTAGTGCACGTCCGGGGTGGAGTGGTATGAAATTGAGGGGGGTTGGTATGCGATGGAAGTGGAGTGGTGTGAACGTGAGTTGGGATGGAGAAAAGTGGGGTGGCTTCAGTGATGACATCGTGATTGGGACGGGGATTTGGTACAGAACTTATGCCGAGCAAAACCAAATTCAAGACCATCCGGAATTGCTTACCTAATATTGTGGTGGCATCAGGAATAGATGAAAATGGAATATGAACAGTGCCTCTCGAAAAAGATTATTCTTTTCCTTCATCTGCCTCTTCCTTTCAGATGGATGGTGTTCGGTCAGGCTTGGAAAAACTAGTCCCGACACCAGGAGACTGCGCAAGAGCTGACCTTTATGAAATTTTGGGCATTTCATAGGAGACACTCGTCTTCTTGTTTTCGACAATGACCCTAGGCCACAAAGCGACTTCCTTATAGAATGCGATCTCATCCAAGTAAAATGGTAACAACTGCATATGAAAAAGATATGAAGCCACCCCAGAGGCCGCACAAATGTATGATCTCGGCTTATCCCGGACTAGATATTATGGGTATTCCTATTAAGTAGTTCATGTGGGATCTGTGGTCGATGTGTTGTGGCAATGAGGTCATCATAACATTTTGCAAAGGAAGCATTTTGAGTGGCCTCATTAGTGGATGTAGGGAGAAAATGCCATGGTTCAAAAATCTTGGCGATACGACCATGGACATTGTGAGCGATATTGTGCCAACCCCTAGGCAAATGCCACTTCCACATGGTGAAGGAGAAGAGAAAGTATCCATAGACAAAATAGTTGTCTCAATAATGCACACTTTCACAAACCTGGAATAGCTCGGTGAGCAGGTATTTTCACCAATTCATAGGTGTTCCATTCTTGTTGAAATCCACCACTGTGATGGCATCCAGGGTACACTCTCCCTTCGTGTACTTTTGCATCACCTTCCCTGCAATCAGGTAGCAAGCTATGTGGACCTACTCGTCATGAATTGGTGCAATGTGCACTCCTTTTCCTCCATGGCGTGTATCATATTTTTCATATAGGCTTAGTTCGCCTTTCTTCTTAACGTGCTTCCCAAAGCCTTGGAAGCTTTTGGTGACATCCTGGCCATGCATGGATAACCTGGTGAGCATATGGATTTCCTCCATATGGATTGGGTAGGCCTGGTCTAAATAGAGGGTATTGTTATGCACTTTTCTGATCATAAATTTGGTGCATCATCTATATTTTCTAGCAGTACCAAAAATAGGCAAGTTGCAGAGACACAACAAAGTATAATCTCGCAGGGGAATGTAGTCAGGCTTCCACTACCACTAGAACTCTCCATTGGGAAATGTAGTGCAATCCATGAAAGAATTGGTAGCGATGTGTGGGAATTCTGCAACGTCGGTAAAATTGAGGTTGACCAGCCTAGTTTGTTCGACCTTCCCATGTAGATCACCTTGAACAATGACCCATGGATCAATAAACACCGTTGGGACAATGGTTCCAAGGCCCCCCCCGACTAGTTGTGTGAACCATTGGAACCATTCAACATTGGTAAACAAATAACACCAGGGGGAAAAGTCTTGGATGCAAGCTTATAAGGTGCCCAAGAGGCTCCAGGACTGAATTTACAAGCAATGGGATGAAAACAAAAAAAGTGTTGGGTCGTTGGGAAAAGGGGACGATAGAAGAAACATGCAAGAGGCAGTGCACTCGACATGCATTGAATGCTATAGGGTGACAATAGTGGGGATTAATGTTGACTAAATCCCTCGAACAGAGCAAAATACATGATGTGACTGGGGAAACTAAATGCATAAACCAAAACTTGGTAATGGGACATCATATCAACTCTAGAAAGTAATGAGCAGGTGGGTTGTTAACCGGAAAAAGGAAAGGCAATTGTTAATATGTAATTGACTATGACATGCAAAGATGTGATGACAAATAAAAAGGTACTAACAAATTTTAACAACCCATGTGATGACACAATGGAATGGAATTCAAACTTTGACAACATTAAGTATGAGATGATGTGATTAAGACTTCTCGGCCACAAAGGTCATATATGGGCTAGACAACATGGAAAGAACTACAAGACTTCTAGGGCTGGTGACAGTTGGACATGTCACCATTTTATTGACAGAAACAAAAATCAAAGATAGAATTGGAAATCCTATCTACGAAACTCACTCACGGAGATAGGAGCGGAACAAAACTTGATTTATGAAGAAAAAAGGTAGGGATTCAAGCATGTGCCATTCACCCATCCTAGTTGAATAAGTCCATAAAGTTGTGCTAATATGACAACTCCAGAGTCACGGATTTCCGCAACTATAAAAGGTCCAAGTCAATGCATTTGAAGCTTCCTTGGATTTTTTTGATACATGTTTTCATATAATAGCACAAGGTCACCTTGCGCAAATGATTTATGCTTTATATGTCGATCATGCCAAGCCTTTTTCTAGGATTTCCCCATGGTCTAGTAAAAATATTCTAAGAATATAGCTTCCTCAAGTACCATTAGTTAATCCTCGACCCACTCATCAAGTGAGTCGTCATCTGTCATCTTAGTATATTTCGTAATGAATAAACTTGGGGTGAGAAACTCAGCTACCACAACTGCTTCTCTACCATATACTAGTTGAAAAGGAGTATACCTATTTAATCACTTCATGGTAGTCCGGTAGGCCCATAACATAGCTATAACTAGCTCATCCCAATCATCCTGATTTGCGCAACACACTTTAGTCATCCCCATATCCAATATTTTATTAAAATTTTCCAGTGTACCATTATCTTGTGGATGGTAGGGGCTTCTCTTATGATGTTGAATCATAAATTATCTTGTAAGGGTCGTTATAGTCTCATTGAGAAAGGGGGCTCCTTGATCACTGGTCAAGCTCCGTGGACAACCAAAGAGGGTAATAATATTTAAAAAATAAATCATGATGTTGTGGAGGTATAGAAATCCAAAACAACCTCTGCTTCAGCCCATCGAGTCAGGTAATCATTTGCAGTAATTATGTATATTGTCTTTGAATGCTTAGCAGAGGAATTTATCGAACCAATGAAATCGATAGCCCATTTTTCAAAGGATTTAAGTTCTCTGATAGGGTGTAGAGGTAAATCATCACAACGATATGGATTTCCCACTCTCTGACATACATCGTAGGCCCAAGAATATTCCTTAGCATATTTAAACACCGTAGGCCACCATAATCCTACGTGTAATATCTTTCTAGAGGTTGTCTTTCCCCATGCATGTCCTCCCACAAATCCATCGTAACATTCCCACAAGATATCAGGTCATTCATGATTAAGTACACAATGTCTCAAGATTCTATCCAATCCCAATTTATATAGTTGGCCTACAATCAGTTGATAATCTGCTACATGAACCATGAGGTGCCTCTTCTGAGTCGCGGAAAATCCCGTCGGCATAGTACCAGTGGTTAAAAATAATGCAATGTTTGACAGGTAATCAAGAATAGCCTCAATACATAATAGATCTTCATCTGGGAGCTAGTCATCTATAGGTCCACCACTTTCTCCCAACTCTAGTCTAGAAAAATGATCTAGCCCCACATTTATTTTATCAGGCTTGACAATGACCTCAAAAGAGAACTCATGGAATAACAACAACCAACTACAAATTCGACCTTATAACACAGATTTTGTAACCAGATACTTTAAAGCAGAGTGATCAGTAAAAACTTAAAATAACAAATAATGTCTAAAATTTTGTAAATCATAAACCATTGCCAAACCTTCCCTTTTAGCTGTAGAATAGTTGCACTTAACTTGGGAAAGATTTTTGCTGGAAAAGTAGACAGTTTGATCGATATTTTTGTCCCCTAGTTGTGTCGAGACAACACCCAACGCAATCGCAGAGGCATCAATGTACACATGGAACTCAATTTTCTAGTTAGGATAAGTTAAAATAGTGTAGTACTCAATTTCTCTTTGAGAAAGTCAAGTGCTTTACCATAGTCCTAAGTCCAACGAAATTATTTAGATTTCTTTAGTAGTTTTTCCAAAGGTGTGGTTGTACTTACGTAATTCCTAATAAACCTGTGATAGTATCCAGTATGGCCCAAAGTAGTATGCAATTATTTGACTGTGGTAGGAGGCATATTGATAATTACTGTAACTTTTGCAAGATTGACTAACACTCCTTCCCTTCAAACTATATGTCCTAGCAAATTTTCAAAGGGTACACAAAAAATACATTTTCTCAAATTAAGGGAAATTTATGGGAAGGAAATGATGGAAATACTACATGCATTGAAGAAATGGCGCCCTTACCTAATAGGTAGGCACTTCAAGGTCAAAACAGATCATGATAGTCTTAAATACTTCTTGAAACAAATACTATCTTCGGAAGAACAACAAAAATGGGTGACCATGATATTGGGTTATGATTTTGAAATCATCTATAAAAAAGAGAAGAAAAATATTGTGGTAGATGAACTCTCAAGAAAGGATGAAGATGTTGAGGCCTTTCTCTATGATATCTCGATCATCCAACCCGATTGAATAATAGAAGTGAGGGATGAATGGAAGAATGATGAAAATGTGTGTACTCTCATCCAAATGTTGCAGCAGGATTCCAATGCATCAGATACATTTACATGGAAAAATGATTCATTATGGTACAAAGATCACTTATATTTATGTAAGAACTCCCAACTCAAATAAAAATTTCTACTGGAATTGCACACCTCTCTGATAGGAGGGTACTCAGGATTTTTGAAAACCTACTATAGGTTCAAGAAGGAATTTTTTTGGGATGGCCTTAAAACTAATGTTCAAAGGTTTGTGGCAGAATGTTTGGTTTCACAACAAAATAAGGTGGAAACAATTAAGACCCCAGGTCTTTTACAACCATTAGCCATCCCAAGTCAACACTGGGAGACGGTTTTCATGGATTTCATCATAGGGTTACCAAAGTTTGAAGGAAAGAGTGTCATCATGGTGATTGTTGATAGACTAACCAAGTATGCACACTTTTTTGCACTCTCTCATGCCTTCAAAGCCAATACAATTTCCACCGCATTCATGGAGACAGTTCAAAAACTACATGGTATCCCAAAGATTATTGTAAGTGATAGAGATCACATCTTCACTAGACATTTTCGGACATAATTATTTTCTTGTTTGGGTACTCAATTGGCTCATAGCTCATCCTATTATCCTCAATCTGATGGACAAACCAAGATAGTGAACAAATGTCTAGAAGGAAACCTTTGTTTCTTTGTCTCTGATAAAAAAACACAATGGTTCAAATGGTTACCCTTGGTAGAATGGTGGTATAACACTTTCTTTCATACTGCAACAAAAATGACACCATTTATGGCACTCTATGGATACCACCCTCCTTCCATCACTTCTTCTCTAAAATAAAAATCTAAGGTTATTGGAAGATCGCATCAAGCACCAACAACAAGTTCTCCAAATCTTAAAGGACAACCTTACCATGGCACATAATCGCATGAAACAACAAGTAGATCAGCATTGTAGTGAAAGAAGTTTTGAAGTAGGGGATTGGGTGTTTTTAAGATTACAACCATACAAACAGATGTCCCTCAAGAAAGCCAAGAAGAATAATAAATTATCACCAAAGTGCTATGGCCCTTATAAGGTGTTGCAAAATATTGGTACAATGGAATACAAACTGGAGTTGCCTACACCTTCACAAGCACACCTAGTTTTCCATGTTTCATGCTTAAAGAAGGCTATATGTGACAAGATACCAGTTCAAACTATATTTCCAGAACTTTACGACGAAGGAAAAATCATATTGGAGCTTGAAGCTATCACTGACACGAGAATTCTCCAGTTGAGGAATAGATCCATTTCAGAGTATCTCATTAAGTAGAGGAAACTACCAGTTGAAGATTCCACTTGGGAAGATGAGTCTTTTATACAGAAGCATTCAAAATTACTCAATCATTGTGGACAACACTTGTCTGAAGGGGAGGGGCATGTTAATACCTAAATAGTGGCACATTACCCCTTAATTAAGGCAGATTACATTAATAATGTTATTGTATTTATGTCGGTTTGGGTCCATTAGTTGTAATTGTGCCTCCTAGTCTCCTATATATACCAATGAGACCTTTTTCATTTGGAATCATCTTGTATTTGGAAATTTATGTGGTGTATAAGGAGGTTTCCCCCTCGAAGAGGCTTATTATCTGAAATTATCTCTTTTTCAAGGTGTTGAGTACTTATTCTAAGGTTTTAATATGTTATCTTGATATTTGGTTCCTAACACAAATCATCGAGGTATACCTCAAGAAAATTATGATTGAAATCGTGGAATGTTGCGATCATTATCTGAGAAAACAATTCTAGGGAATTATTGATTCCAAAATGCATAATATTATAGGAAAATGATCCCCACTCAATAGTGAAGGTGGTCTTTTTCTTTTCTTCGTTGGTGATTCGAACTTGGTGGTATCCAAAAAACCCATTCGTAAAGGAATATGCTTCATTTTTCGCTACTTGATCCAGTACCTCATCGCTAAAGGGGGTAGGAAAGGGGTCATGTACACAAACAACATTTAGGATTATGTAGTCCACACAAACTCGTATATCCTTTGTACCTTTCTTGGTTTGTATGACAATAGGAGTGATCCATTCATCCTTATCGACAGGGAAAATCAACCTAGCTGCCAGCATCCTATCAATATCGTACTTCACTTTCTCTTTGACTTCGGGGTTCAGATGGTATGGCATGTGTTTAACTAGTCTTGATTTATGATTTAACTCTATCCTCATCTCTCGTAAATCTTTGTTAATACCTTTTAGTTCTAAAAATTTTGTAGGGAATAGGTCCTCATATTCCAACAACAGATTTTGTATCTCTATCACAGTCTACTCATCCTAGTAATCCCCTATGGAAGCTAGCTTAAGGTGGTCCTCACTCCCTATGTTTATTTTTCACAATTTCAAGTGTTGAGAATAAGAACTATTAACATAATCTAACTTAGTGTCATGCATAGCTCTAGTGGCTTATAATTATTTAAAGGTCAAATGCCTAATATCTTCTAAGATTTCAGGGTCTCTTGGGTCTTCATCAATTTTAATACAATTCAAAGGTATTCATGCAGGGGAGGGATAAAGGCTATGATGAAGGAGGTGTTCATGTTTAGAACAGACAATGGGAGGAAGCATAAGTTTAAATTCATCAGTAAAAATCATTTTCTTAATCTATTGCAAATCTAGAGGTATTTTAGGGGACTTACTTGAGAATAAGAAGTCTTGGTAGAAATGGATTTGAAGGAATTCCCAGCAAGCAATTTAGCGTCGAGCCTCCTCATGTACATACTAAGCAGTTGGAATTTGTCCCAAAGAGTGAATAAACTGATGCACCCATAATTGAGAAGGAAGTTGTGCAACTTCCCAGAACTGAATACAATGTGAAACATGCTCCCTTGAATCACAAAACCCATCATATGCCACCAAAATTGAGGTATAACTTTTTGGTTCCCAATCCTTATTTTTCTGAGTAACCGATGATGGGGAAATAAATCGATATTGAATGGCATGCTTTGATTCATCCCAAGAAGTCAAATTATCCTTATGTGTGGCCCACCACCTAGATGAATAGGATCTTAAAGCAACATCAAATACATGAACTCTTTGTTCTAGAACAACTTTATCCTCTAAATCAACAAGAAATATACGTAAATATGAAGTGCCATCGTAAATAGGGTAGTCTCCAACTTCTTCTCCAACTAACTTGGAAACTTTGATAGTCGCACAACGCCTTGAGAAGTTTTAATATCTTCCTTGTTGTCAGTTTTCAAAAGCTACATCTAAGTCCTCACCTATAGATTGAATACTCCACCAACTTATAGAGTCATCAGAAGTGGGGTTAACGTAGTATGCCCACTTCTCTATATTCAAAGGATAGAGGTGATCTTAGGCATTCTCTTCCACGTTCTCCTCTACCGGATCTGTATATCGAGGACCTTGGTAAGGGTCTAAAGGTTGGTTTACCTTCATACCATCCACTTCGAAGGTCATGATTTCCCTCTTAATATCTATAACAATGTAATTCTCATAAGCCCAGTCGATGCCCAATAGAGCTAGGTATGTGTCCTTCTCCGCCATGATTTTTATAACCTTGAAGTTGGCCATTGTATTTCCTCCAGCTAAGTCCACTTCAACATTCTGCAGCCTCCCAACATGATAGATACAATACCGATTGGCCATCTGGAACTGAATGGGAGAATAGACGAGCTTGGGCTTACCCATGGCCTCCCAAGTATTCATTGGTAGTATGTTGATGTTAGATCCAAAATCTAGCATAGCATCGCTAATTTCATAGTTGTTGATATGAGCATTTAGTCTAAATTCTCTTCCAGATCTATGCTTCCTCCTCTCTATTCTACCTGTATTTTTCTTTTGAATATGAGCAATGATCAGCTCTTATGGGATCCCTTCAATCTCTAAAGTCCCCTTGAGCATATTCTGCAACTCCTTGGTGAGTTGTTCGTCATCGATAATGTCAGAAAATCATCGGAGCCACAAATCAATAGTCTGTGGGGGTTTCACTAGAGGATTTTTTTGTGCCACAAAATTTTCTGCAAGTTTAGGTTGGAGCTCACAACTTGGAGGATTATAAATACATCAAAATATCTTGACAACGTCCTTAAAGAATTGGTTTTGTACAAGGGGGTCATGTTTAACATCTACCTGTGTCGCCTTATGGATCTTTCTTTGAGTCGAGTTGTCAACATCGACACCAGTCCTTATTTCTCCTCTAGTAATAATATTAATATTGGGTGCCTTTTCTTCAATGACAGGTCGGGGCTCATAATTTATCAATTTGGTGCCTTGTTTCCTTGCATGATCTTCCCACTTTGCGATCAACTCAGGGAAATAATCGGTGGAATGGGTGTTGTTTCTACAATGGGCATGGGTGTTGTTCCCACTTTGCAATCTTCCCACTTTCTCTAAGAATGGTCAGTTCTTGAATTTTTTCAGTTAGTGCGGAAATATGGCCTTGCAGTTGCATAGTATTATAGTCATTGGGTGGTTTTATCACCCACAAGCTACCAAGATATCCCACCATCATCTCAATTTTCATAGCATGTTCTAGGGCTTCCCCAAAAGTGGTTATTCTCTACTGGGTTAATGGGATTTGGGTTAACAGTAAAAGTCCATGAATAAACCATTCCCACTAGTGGTCTTCATGGATGGGTTTTGCTGTCACCTATCGCATCTTTGAACCTTTGGTTATACTCCCAAGAAGATTCCCCATCTCTCGGTTTAATCTCCCACAACTCAAAGAGGGCATGTTGTTCTGACTGGGGTAAACAAAATTATGCTATGAACCATTTTTTGACTTGAGCAAGAGTGAAATCATGACCTTGAGGATATCCTAGTTCAATGGATTTCATATACTATTTCAAAGAAATACCTCTCAAGGTGGTCTAAAAATTGACTAATTTATTGGCATCCAAAGTCCCACGAGATCGCGAGATGGCCTTGCAAAGGAACAAATGTTGTTCAACATCTTCATCCCCTTTACCCCAAAATTCTGGGTATCGGGTGAGGGAATCAACGTGTTGATGTGCCATTGAAGTACTTGGGGACCCTATCAAGATAAATCCTAAAGTTTCTCATTGCGATAAAACTAAATAAATTTCCACACTAATAGTATTTCTACCACTCAAATTGGTTGGACTAGAATGAGGAGAAATTACAAAAATTATGGGAGAGTTTACTGTAGAATTTACCGTATTTTTAGATTGTGCTAAGGGACTGGGTGATCCAAGGCTAGTTCTTGTGTCTTTGAGATGGGATTATTTAACTTGGGGGGTCGCATTAGGAGGCCATATCATATCAGGTCATGTAGAGTACTTCACATCTTCGGGCGTTGTAGGAGTTGGTTCTCTCGCAACTTCTTCAGAGGTTACAACTGAGTCTTTTTCCTCGATGGTGAATCTTATCTTAATTCTTTCTTCTGAATTTTCTTCGCCTCGTCTACTCTCTCCATAACTCTCACCCTTCTCTTCAAACCTCTCATTCAACCATTGATTGGCCAGCCTTTCATGTGTCTGCAACTCTCTGAACTTCTCTAACTCTCTTTTATGACTCTTATCAATGTCGATCTCCTTCCATGAATGATCATGCCTCTTCATCCACTTTTTCATCTATTTTCACCACCTCTTTTCAATCACCACAGGAATTTTATGAGCTCACTTGTCTCTAGCACTCTTCTCACGATGACCCCCCATACCTCAAGAATGTTTTTATCCTAACTCATGAACCTTCACCTGAATCACCCACCCCTCATGCACAAGGGTTTTACATTTTCGTTTCAACCAAAGTAATCGATAGCATTATGTATTTCGCCATCAAGATTTGAATCCACAATGAGATTTCTCGTAGTAATCTTCCTCGGGCTGCCTCGTAGATTACTACTTTTTCCTTTGAGAAATATTGGTGGTTCTCTATGGAAAATTCAATATTGTGTCCCTCGAGGGTAGTCTGTACCCAAAAATCCACAACTCAATAAATCTGGTGATCCAACTTGTGAAGAGTTTCTAGCTGCTCAACAATCCAATTAAATATTTTCTTGACGTGATCTTAAAATTATGGCGCTTCTTGCAACCGGTTGATCCACTGATAGACCTCTTCCAGGAATCAGATCCAGAATATTTTGTGTTGGTTGCTTGCAGGTTTAGAAAAAAAGTAATGTCCTTCACAACCCTTAGAATTTTCTATCGTAGCTCAGCTTCTTGAAATATAAATCCGCCACACCTTCTTTCCCACCAATTCATAATGTCATATTTAAAAAGATGATGTTGCATCCTCTAAAGACTCACTTAGAAGCCATGTCTCGACAATGAAACCATTTTTTGGCACAAAATTGGAGACCTAGGTTCTTAGAAGTTACCAACAAAGGTACCTTTGTAGTCTAGTAGCACTGGCATATTCAACCTTCTGCAAGTGAAGGAGGTGTCACCTAAATCGTATGTGTGATAAAGTGAGTCAATGTGGACACACCATCAGATCTAGCGTAATCAATGCAGATTCACACTTAAATGTAAAAGATTATATCATTAGAAGTCCAAACCAGTTTATGCATTCAGTAATCCATGTTACACAACATAAATATAAGTGCATAGATCACAAGAGCTTGGAAACAATATTGCAACTAGGAACTACACAAACCAGGACAGATTACGCAGGAGAGAGATCATGCATTCATCCATATCATAACAAATTTTTGGGTGCCCAAATAATCCATTAAGTATTATCATATCACAGACTAGCGTACATGGAGTATTTCTTTCATATCAAGACTTATACAAAAGAACCAATGACAAAAGAAGAATAGGAATCGAGCAACATCAATCTAAGAACTCTCAATGTTAATACTAGATATTAGAATTAGCTCATCCAATTAAAAATAGTAACAATATAATATAAACAACAACAATGGCCAAAATCATCCCTTTCCCATTACATTTTCCCTAATTTGTAACATTTCCTTGTTTTCTTCTTGATTCTGCTTATATGCTTTCTTGATTCCATTTTTGTTGCTTTCTCACTTCGTCTTTTCTTGCACTCAAAGATTCTATACCTTTCAACATTCTCCTACAACTGGCATCTGATATGTGTTCATTGTTTTCCTGTTGGTAGTTAGATTTTTGCTCAGCGTAGCTAATTTTCGTTGCTTCTAGCCTTCAGCTACCCTGCTACGCTTTCCCGCAAAACTGTGATCCTTCCGAAAAACTAAACATTCTCCAAAATGAAGGGATCAAAAAGTTGTGTGATTGCATCATATCCATTTAATATTTTTTAGTTTGGTATTAGAGTCGAATAAGAGAATGTTGTTGAGAGATAGCTTGATCTCGACATTGAAGTGGGTCACTCTGCTAGAAGCTATGAGAAAGTGGAGGAGACTGGTGTTCGATGTGAAGAGCGTGGAAGAGATTGATGGGTTTTGTGGGATTCGATTCGAGGTCTCCATGGGCGAGTTTCTTGCTAGGAAAATTTCTACGTAGGAAAATATCTTGCAGTGATAATCTAAAAATGTTAACATGTCTAGTGATTGCACGATAAAGCCACGAGAGTGTGTAGGTGCATCGTAGTAAGATAAAAAATAAATAGCAGAGGTAATACTACTAAATCCCAAAGGTTATGTTGAGGTATCACTGATAAATGAAGGACGAGTTCACTGAGATGAGGGTTTCACCATATTGCTGTGAAAATAATCCACACAAGATTATTTAGGGAACCACAATATCATTGAGTGGATTCACCAAATCAAAAGTGGAGGATTCTTTTCTCGGTACCAGTTCATATGAGGGTTCCATTAGATCATTGTAGTAGCACAACCAGATATTCGAATTCATCTTGTTGTCTACATGGTTTAGAGGTGGTCTCTTACGACTTCCTCGAATTGGAAAATCGGTGTGATCATTGTAGACTTCCGTTGAAGTGAGAGAAGCCAGAAAAAAAGTCACAATTTAATAGCAACTTATCTAGAACGTATTTTTTTTTGTTTGTGAAATTTATTTATTCTTTGCAGTTGTGTTGAGTTTAATCAAACGGTAAATTCTTTGGATTATTCATATCTAAATGAATCAAATAAGTTGGATGGTTCCAATTATGTGAATTGGAAATTCAATATTCAAACGTTGATGGAAGCATCAAATGTTTGTCCCATTGTATCTAGACAAGAAACCAAACCTAAAGCCCCCTCAAATACTCAATATTGGGATAGACGAGAGAGCAAAGAAAAAGTCCTTCTAAGAATGTCTATGAAAGAAAATATTATTATGTATATCAGACATTGCAAGACATCCAAGAAGACATGGGATACCCTTAAAGGTTTGTATGAAACAACAAATAAAAATCGTGTTTTGTTCTTAAAAAGTAAAGTTCTTTCAATTAAGATGGAGGAGAATGAAAATGTTAATAACTTTATTTCTAGAATTAAAGAATTGAAAGACAAACTAGGTGATATTGGTGAAAATATCTCAAGCATGGATCATATAACAGTAACCTTGAATGGCATGTTAGAAGAATATCATATGTTTACTACAGGTCTTATGCCATCCCGAGAAAAATCCCCTACATTTGAAGAACTGACAAGTCTTCTTCTGTAAGAAGAAGAATGAAGAAAAAATATTCATTGTAGGCCTCAGAATTCATATTTGGCATTGTTGGCAAATGGGAAACAACCATATAGAGGAAGTCCATGGGAAATAATTGATGCAGGTAAGCCACCACATGTAAAACCACATCAAGGTATCACACCACCAAATACTAATGCTATTGTTAAGAGGAATGATGCATGTTTTTATTGTGGCAAGTCTGGACATTATTCTAGAGATTGTTTAAAAAATAAGTTTAATGAGTCCAAATGTAGAAATAGAAGGCATATTTG
>SNQJ01S0044866.1:39307-55147 GCA_010110895.2 Picea sitchensis
ACAAACAGATGTCCCTCAAGCAAGCCAAGAAGAATAATAAATTATCACCAAAGTACTATGGCCCTTATAAGGTGTTGCAAAATATTGGTACTGTGGAATACAAATTGGAGTTGCCTGCATCTTCATGAGCACACCTAGTTTTCCATGTATCATGCTTAAAGAAGGTTATATGTGACAAGATACCAGTTCAAACTATATTTCCATAACTTGACAAGGAAGGAAAAATCATATTGGAGCTTGAAGCTATCACTGACACGAGAATTCTCTAGTTGAGGAATAGATCCATTTCAGAGTATCTCATTAAGTGGAGGAAACTACCAGTTGAAGATTCCACTTGGGAAGATGAGTCTTTTATACAGAAGCATTCAAAATTACTCAATCATTGCGGACAACACTTGTCTGAAGGGGAGGGGCATGTTAATACCTAAATAGTGGCACATTACCCCTTAATTAAGGCATATTACATTAATAATGTTATTTTATTTATGTCGGCTTGGGTCCATTAGTTGTAATTGTGCCTCCTAGTCTCCTATATATACCAATGAGACCTTTTTCATTTGGAATCATCTTGTATTTGGAAATTTATGTGGTGTATAAGGAGGTTTCCCCCTTGAAGACGCTTATTATCTGAAATTCTCTCTTTTTCAAGGTGTTGAGTACTTATTCTAAGGTTTTAATATGCTATCTTGATATTTGGTTCCTAACACAAATCATCGAGGTATACCTCAAGAAAATTATGATTGAAATCATGGAATGTTGCGATCATTATCTGAGAAAACAATTCTAGGTAATTATTGATTCCAAAATGCATAATATTATAGGAAAATGATCCCCACTCAGTAGTGAAGGTGGTCTTTTTCTTTTCCTCATTGGCGATTCAAACTTGGTGGTATCCAAAAAAACCATTCGTAAAGGAATATGCTTCATTTTTGGCTACTTGATCCAGTACCTCATCGCTAAAGGGGGTAGGAAAGGGGTCATGTACACAAACAACATTCAGGATTATGTAGTCCACACAAACTCGTATATCCTTTGTACCTTTCTTGGTTTGTATGACAATAGGAGTGATCCATTCATCCTTATCAACAGGGAAAATCAACCCAGCTGCCAGTATCCTATCAATATCGTACTTCACTTTCTCTTTGACTTCGGGGTTCAGATGGTATGGCATGTGTTTAACTAGTCTTGATTTATGATTTAACTCTATCCTCATCTCTCGTAAATCTCTGTTAATACCTTTTAGTTCTAAAAATTTTGTAGGGAATAGGTTCTCATATTCCTACAACAGATTTTGTATCTCTATCATAGTCTACTCATCCTAGTAATCCCCTATGGAAGCTATATTAGGGTGGTCCTCACTCCCTATGTTTATTTTTCACAATTTCAAGTGTTGAGAATAAGAACTATTAACATAATCTAACTTAGTGTCGTGCATAGCTCTAGTGGATTCTAATTCTTTAAAGGTCAAATTCCTAATATCTTCTAAGATTTTAGGGTCTCTTGGGTCTTCATCAATTTTAATACAAGTCAAAGGTATTCGTGCAGGGGAGGGATAAAGGCTATGATGAAGGAGGTGTTCATGTTTAGAACAAACAATGGGAGGAAGCATAGGTTTAACTTCATCAGTAAAAATCATTTTCTTAATCTATTGCAAATCTAGAGGTATTTTAGGGGACTTACTTGAGAATAAGAAGTCTTGGTAGAAATGGATTTGAAGGAATTCCCAGCAAGCGGTTTGGCGTCGAGCCTCCTCATGTACATACTAAGCAGTTGGAATTTGTCCCAAAGAGTGAATAAACCGATGCGCCCATAATTGAGAAGGAAGTTGTGCAACTTCCCAGAACTGAATACAATGTGAAACATGCTCCCTTGGATCACAAAACCCATCATATGCCACCAAAATTGAGGTATAACTGTTTGGTTCTCAATACTTATTTTTTTGAGTAACCGATGATGGGGAAATAAATCAATATCGAATGGCATGCTTTGATTCATCCCAAGAAGTCAAATTATCCTTATGTGTGGCCCACCACCTAGATGAATAGGATCTTAAAGCAACATCAAGTACATGAATTCTTTGTTCTGGCACAACTTTATCCTCTAAATCAACAAGAAATATACGTAAATATGAAGTTCCATCGTAAATAGGGTAGTCTCCAACTTCTTCTCCAACCAACTTGGAAACTTTGATATTTGCACAACGCCTTGAGAAGTTTTAATATCTTCCCTGTTGTCAGTTTTCAAAAGCTACATCTAAGTCCTCACCTATAGATTGAATACTCCATGAACTTACAAATTCATTGGAAGTGGGGTTAACGTAGTATGCCCACTTCTCTGTATTCAAAGGATAGAGGTGATCCCAGGCATTTTCTTCCATGTTCTCCTCTACTGGGTTTGTATATCGAGGACCTTGGTAAGGGCCTAAAGGTTGGTTTACCTTCATACCATCCACTTCGAAAGTCATGATTTCCCTCTTAATATCTATAACAATGTAATTCTCATAAGTCCAGTCGATGCCCAATAGAGCTAGGTATGTGTCCTTCTCCGCCATGATTTCTATAACCTTGAAGTCGGCCATTGTATTTCCTCCAGCTAAGTCCACTTCAACATTCTGCAGCCTCCCAACATGATAGATACAATATTGATTGGCCATTTGGAACTGAATGGGAGAATAGACAATCTTGGGCTTACCCATGGCCTCCCAAGTATTCATTGGTAGTATGTTGATGTCAGATCCAAAATCTAGCATAGCATCGCTAATTTCATAGTTGTTGATATGAGCATTTAGTCTAAATTCTCTTCCAGATCTCTGCTTCATCCTCTCTATTCTACCTGTATTTCTCTTTTGAATATGAGCAATGATCAGCTCTTATGGGATCCCTTCAATCTCTAAAGTCCCCTTGAGCATATTCTGCAACTCCTTGGTGAGTTGTTCGTCATCGATAATGTCAGAAAATCATCGGAGCCACAAATCAATAGTCTGTGGGGGTCTCACTAGAGGATTTTTTTGTGACACAAAATTTTCTATGAGTTTAGGTTGGAGCTCACAGCTTGGAGGATTATAAATACATCGGAATATCTTGACAACATCCTTAAAGAATTGGTTTTGTACAAGGGGGTCATATTTAACATCTACCCATGTCACCTTATGGATCTTTCTTTGAGTCGAGTTGTCAACATCGACACCAGTCCTTATTTATCCTCTAGTAATAATATTAATATTGGGTGCCTTTTCTTCAATGACATGTCGGGGATCAGAATTTATCAATTTGGTGCCTCGTTTCCTTGCGCGATCTTCCCACTTTGAGATCAACTCAGGAAAATAATCGGTGGCATGGGTATTGTTTCTACAATGGGCATGGGTGTTGTTCCCACTTTGCGATCTTCCCACTTTCTCTAAGAATGGTCAGTTCTTGAATTTTTTCAGTTAGTGCGGAAATATGGCCTTGCAGTTGCATAATATTATAGTCATTGGGTGGTTTTATCACCCACAAGATACCAAGATATCCCACCATCGTCTCAATTTTCATAGCATGTTCTAGGACTTCCCCAAAAGTGGTTATTCTCTACTGGGTTAATGGGATTTGGGTTAATAGTAAAAGTCCATGAATAAACCATTCCCACTAGTGGTCTTCATGGATGGGTTTTTCTAAGTCACCTATCGCATCTTTGAACCTTTGGTTATACTCCCAAGAATATTCCCCATCTCTCGGTTTAATCTCCCACAACTCAGAGAAGGCATGTTGTTCTAACTGGGGTAAACAAAATTATGCTATGAACCATTTTTTGACTTGAGCAAGAGTGAAATCATGACCTTGAGGATTTCCTAGTTCAATGGATTTCATATACCATTTCAAATAAATACCTCTCAAGGTGGTCTAAAAATTGACTAATTTATTAGCATCCAAAGTCCCACGAGATCACCAGATGGCCTTGCAAAGGAACAAATGTTGTTCAACATCTTCATCCCCTTTACCCCAAAATTTTGGGTATCGGGTGAGGGAATCGACCTGTTGATGTGCCATTGAAGTACTTAGGGACCCTATCAAGATAAATCCTAAAGGTTCTCGTTGTGATAAAACTAAATAAATTTCCACACTAATAGTGTTTCTACCACTCAAATTGGTTGGACTAGAATGAGGAGAAATGACAAAAATTATGGGAGAGTTTACTGTAGAATTTACCGTATTTGTAGATTGTGCTAAGGGACTGGGTGATCCAAGGCTAGTTCCTATGTCTTTGGGATGGGATTATTTAACTTGGGGGGTCGCATTAGGAGGCCATATAATATCAGGTCATGTAAAGTACTTCACATCTTCGGGCGTTGTAGGAGTTGGTTCTCTCGCAACTTCTTCAGAGATTACAGCTGAGTCTTTTTCCTCGATGGTGAATCTTATCTTAATTCTTTCTTATGAATTTCTTCACCTCGTCTACTCTCTCCATAACTCTCACCCTTCTCTTCAAAACTCTCATTCAACCATCAGTTGGCCAGCCTTTCATGTGTCTGCAACTCTCTCAACTTCTCTAACTCTCTTTTATGACTCTTATCAATGTTGATCTCCTTCCATGAATGATCATGCCTCTTCATCCACTTTTTCATCTATTTTCACCACCTCTTTTCAATCACCACAAGACTTTTATGAGCTCTCTTGTCTCTAGCACTCTTCTCACGATGACCCCCCATACCTCAAGAATGTTTTTATCCTAACTCATGAACCTTCACCTGAATCACCCACCCCTCATGTGCAAGGGTTTTACATTTTCCTTTCAACCGAAGTAACTGATAGCATTATGTATTTCGCCATCAAGATCTGAGTCCAAAATGAGATTTCTCGCAGTAAGCTTCCTCGGGTTGCCTCGTAGATTACTACTTCTGCCTTTGAGAAATATTGGTCGCTCTCTATGGAAAATTCAATATTGTGTCCCTCGAGGGTAGTCTGTACCCAAAAATCCACAGCTCGATAAATCTGGTGATCCAACTTGTGAAGAGTTTCTAGCTGCTCAACAATCCAATTAAATATTTTCTTGACGTGATCTTAAAATTATGGCGCTTCTTGCAATTGGTTGATCCACTGATAGACCTCTTCCAGGAATCGGATCCAGAATATTTCGTGCTGGTTGCTTGTAGGTTCAAAAAAAAAAACAGTGCCCTTCACAACCCTTAGACTTTTCTATCGTAGCTCAGCTTCTTGAAATATAAATCTATCACACCTTATTTCCCACCAATTCATAATGTCAAATTTAAAAAGATGATGTTGCATCCTCTAAAGACTCACTTAGAAGCCATGTCTCGACAATGAAACAATTTTTTGGCACAAAATTGGAGACCTAGGTTCTTAGAAGTTACCAACAAAGGTACCTTTGTAGTCTAGTAGCACTGGCATATTCAACCTTCTGCAAGTGAAGGAGGTCTCACCTAAATTGCATGTGTGATAAAGTGAGTCAATGTGGACACACCATCAGATCTAGCGTAATCAATGCATATTCACACTTAAATGTAAAAGATTATATCATTAGAATTCCAAACCAGGTTATGCATTCAGTAATCCATGTTGCACAACATAAAGATAAGTGCATAGATCACAAGAGCTTGGAAACAATATTGCAACTAGGAACTACACAAACCAGGACAGATTGCGCAGGAGAGAGATCATGCATTCATCCATATCATAACAAATTTTTGGATGCCCAAATAATTCATTAAGTATTATCATATCACACACTAGCGTACATGGAGTATTTCTTTCATATCAAGACTTATACAAAAGAACCAATGCCAAAAGAAGAATAGGAATCGAGCAAAATCAATCTAAGAACTCTCAATGTTAATACTAGATATTAGAATTAGCTCGTCCAATTAAAAATAGTAACAATATAATATAAACAACAACAATAGCCAAAATCATCCCTTTCCCATTACATTTTCCCCAATTTGTAACATTTCCTTGTTTTCTTCTTGATTCTGCTTATATGCTTTCTTGATTCCATTTTTGTTGCTTTCTCGCTTCGTCTTTTCTTGCACTCAAAGATTCTATACCTTTCAACATCCTCCTACAACTTGCATATGATATGTGTTCATTGTTTTCATGCTGGTAGTTACCTTTTCGTTCAGCGTAGCTACTTTTCGTTGCTTATAGCCTTCTGCTGCCCTGCTACGCTTTCCCGCAAAACTGTGATCCTTCTGAAAACATAAACGTTCTCCAAAATTAAGGGATCAAAAAGTTGTGTGATTGCATCATATCCATTTAATATTTTTTAATTTGGTATTAGAGTCGAATAAGAGAATGTTGTTGAGAGATAGCTTGATCTCGACATTGAAGTGGGTCACTCCGCTAGAAGCTATGAGAAAGTGGAGGAGACTGGTGTTCAATGTGAAGAGCATGGAAGAGATTGATGGGTTTCGTGGGATTCGATTTGAGGTCTCCATGGGCGAGTTTCTTGCTAGGAAAATTTCTACGTAGGAAAATTTCTTGCAGTGATAATCTAAAAATGTTAACATGTCTAGTGATTGCACGATAAAGACACGAGAGTATGCAGGTGCATCGTAGTTAGATAAAAAATAAATAGCAGAGGTAATACTACTAAATCACAAAGGTTATGTTGAGGTATCACTAATAAATGAAGGACGAGTTCACTGAGATGAGGGTTTCACCATATTGTTGTGAAAATAATCCACACAAGATTATGTAGGGAACCACAATATCGTTGAGTGGATTCACCAAATCAAAAGTGGAGGATTCTTTTCTCGGTACCAGTTCATATGAGGGTTCCATTAGATCATTGTAGTAGCGCAACCAGATATTAGAATTCATCTTGTTGTCTACATGGTTTAGAGGTGGTCTCTTACGACTTCCTCGAATTGGAAAATCAATGTGATCATTGTAGACTTTCGTTGAAGTGAGAAAAGCCAGCAAGAAAGTCACAATTTAATAGAAACTTCTCTGGAATGTAATTTTTTTTGTTTGTGAAATTTATTTCTTCTTTGCAGCTGTGTTGAGTTTAATCAAACGGTAAATGCTTTGGATTATTCATATCTAAATGAATCAAATAAGTTGGATGGTTCCAATTATGTGAATTGGAAATTCAATATTCAAACTTTGATGGAAGCGTCAAATGTTTGTCCCATTGTATCTAGACAAGAAACCAAACCTAAATCCCCCTCAAATACTCAATATTGGGATAGACGAGAGAGCAAAGAAAAAGTCCTTCTAAGAATGTCTATGAAAGAAAATATTATTATGTATATCAGACACTGCAAGACATCCAAGAAGACATGGGATACCCTTAAAGGTTTGTATGAAACAACAAATAAAAATCATGTTTTGTTCTTAAAAATTAAAGTTCTTTCAATTAAGATGGAGGAGAATGAAAATGTTAATTACTTTATTTCTAGAATTAAAGAATTGAAAGACAAACTAGGTGATATTGGTGAAAATATCTCAAGCATGGATCATATAACAGTAACCTTGAATGGCATGTTAGAATAATATCATATGTTTACTACAGGTCTTATGCCATCCCGAGAAAAATCTCCTACATTTGAAGAACTGACAAGTCTTCTTCTACAAGAAGAAGAATGAAGAAAAAATATTTATTGTAGGCCTCAGAATTCATATTTGGCATTGTTGGCAAATGGGAAACAACCATATAGAGGAAATCCATGGGAAATAATTAATGCAGGTAAGCCACCACATGTAAAACCACATCAAGGTATCACACCACCAAATACTAATGCTATTGTTAAGAGGAATGATGCATGTTTTTATTGTGGCAAGTCTGGACATTATTCTAGAGATTGTTTAAAAAATAAGTTTAATGAGTCCAAATGTAGAAATAGAAGGCATATTTGTCATTTTGTTGATAGAAGAGAAATAGTGAATGATAACTTTCAAAATATCACATTATTTATTTCATATGTTTCCCTATCAACATAGACAAATGAATCAAATGCTTGGTTTATTAATTTTGGTGCCTCCATTCACATGTCATGTAAAAAGGATTGGTTTGAAAATTATCATGAAACAAATAATGGTGCTAACATGTATATAGGAGATGATAGATCCCATCAAATCAAAGGGTATGGTGATGTAAATGTAACCTTTCCAAATGGTCATGTTAATCAAATTAAAATGTAATGTATGCGCCTGGTATAAAGAAGAATTTAATCTCAGTTTCCATCATAGCCGATCAAGATTTAAAGGTTGAGTTTGTTAAATCACATTGTGTTTTGAAAGATATGCAAGATCATTATAATATTATTGCAACAAGAGTCAGACTTGGAGGACTATACAAGCTTGATGTGACAAGGAAGGGTCATCAAGCGTTGGCATATACAACCATGTGAACATAAGTGTTATGGAATCAAAGGTATGGTCATCTAAATTATAATTATTTGTTACTACTTAAAAAGAAAGGAATGGTGGAGGGACTTCCATTGCTTAAGAATGAACATACTGTATGTGAAGGGTGTGCACTAGGTAAGAAACATAGGGAAGAGTTTCCTACTCATACAAATAAAAGAAAATGAGATATTCTTGAAATTGTGCATACATATGTGCATAAAAGAAGATTCGGGAAGATTTTTTCTTGTTCTAGATGCACAGGGTTTATAAAAATATTATTGAAAGATGTTGCAATGACCTCAAAAAGATCCAAGAAACAAAAAATATTTGGGAGGATTAATCTCGTGGTGATTCCACTAAAAGAACTCTTAAACTCCCTGCCAACTCCATTGTAAAGACTCAAAAATTCCAAGAAGATGTATGTTATGACTCCTATGAAGAGTTTATTTCATGTCATGATGCTCCTTTACCTTCTTCATCAAGCCCATCAATGTCTTTACAAGACTCGGCAAAACAAAGAATTGTCCAAAAAAAAAGGCTATTTCATAGAACCCCTTTAAATATACCATAAATAGATTTTCAAATGCCCAATATTCCTATGGTCGTCGTCGTCTGGTAAAAAAATTACTAATTAATTCACACCTTACACATATTATATCTCACACCTCATGTACCCCTTAGCATCTTATGTCTCACATGAGAGTACTCTCATGTAATCCTAGCATTCTTCTTGTAGAAGATTTAAAATTTGCTTTATTAATTTACACCTTGGATATCATGTGTCTCACATGAGAGTATCTCAAGTAATCCTAACATTTTCCTTCCTCACTTCACATTTCCTTCCTCCTCACTGTCACATTCCATCATTCTCCTTCCACCTCTTTCTTCTTCCTCATTCTTCGCTACTTACACTTCCTTCTTATTTATTGAGATAATTTTGTTTATATAGTTTGATTTCTAAGGTGAAGTCAAGGAATGTAGGACACTGAATTAAATAACAATTTAACAAAAAAAAATCACGGTAAGATTTTATTTTAACCATTTTCATATTTTGCAAATATGTTTTTTTGAAAAAGAATAATGATGAGGTGGAGAGTTTGAAGATTATTGACATTGTGCAAACCAAAATTTAAGTAAAGGAGGGGATTTCCCTTCATCAACAACTATTAATATTGCTAGGTAACCCAACTAAATAGTAACTACAATTTGGATAATTGAAAATGTAAGTGGAACTTAGACCATGTTTTTGGTGATCCATCTTCATGGAAGGGTGATGTTAAAGGGTAAATTTGTTAGGTAAGTCAATTTTTCACCATATAATAATGAATCAATGCTACATTGTTGATTACAATATTTTTTATGAATCTACATCACAAATCAACAAAAGTACCCTTGTTTCGGTTGTCTTTTATGGAAGTGATATGTTAATAATAAATAGAAAAAGGTGAAAATATTGGTGTACAAGCCTCTCGCAAGACCAGCTAAATAGGAAAATCATTTTCCTCTTACAATCAACCATTGATCAACTTAAAGGAGAATGTGTGCATTTGGCAAGGTGAGTGAATAAAGATAAAAACAAAAGTGAAAAAAAGTGCAATCTTAAGGAATCTTACTCGATTATGCTTCTGATATATGCAATGTTCGCAGGAATCAAAATCCAGAGAGAAATTGGCCATACCTTCAACCATACATTTACCGTGTAGTACTCAAAGGCCCTTCTCTCCAATATGCCCTAGTCTTTGATGCCACAACATAGTCTTTTATCCAAATAATATAGGAGTTTTTTCTTCTTCAACTCCAATATTTGGAACAATAGAAATGTTACACCCATCACTAATAGTGCTTCCCTGCATCTTATACAGAGTTCCAAACCAAACTCCCTTCAAGAACACCTTGCAAAGGAACAAATGTTGTTCAACATCTTCATCCCCTTTACCCCAAAATTTTGGGTATCGGGTGAGGGAATCGATGTGTTGATGTGCCATTGAATTACTTGGGGACCCTATCAAGATAAATCATAAAGGTTCTCATTGCGATAAAACTAAATAACTTGCCACACTAATAGTATTGCTACCACTCAAACTAATTGGACTAGAACAAGGAGAAATGACAAAATTTATGGGAGAGTTTACTGTAGAATTTACCGCATTTGTAGATTGTGTTAAGGGACTGGGTGATCCAAGGCTAGTTCTTGTGTCTTTGGGATGGGATTTTTTAACTTGGGGGGTCGCATTAGGAGACCATATCATATCAGGTCATGTAGAGTACTTTACATCTTCGGGCATTGTAGGAGTTGGTTCTCTCGCAACTTCTTCAGAGGTTACAGCTGAGTCTTTTTCCTCGATGGTGAATCTTATCTTAATTCTTTCTTCTTAATTTTCTTCACCTTGTCTACTCTCTCCATAAATCTCACCCTTATCTTCAAACCTCTCATTCAACCATCGGTTGGCCAGCCTTTCATGTGTCTGCAAATCTCTCAACTTCCCTAACTCTCTTTTATTACTCTTATCAATGTTGATCTCTTTCCACGAATGATCATGCCTCTTCATCCACTTTTTCATCTATTTTCACCACCTCTTTTCAATCACCACAATAATTTTATGAGCTCGCTTGTCTCTAGCACTCTTATCACAATGACCCCCCATACCTCAAGAACTTTTGTATCCTAACTCATGAACCTTCACCTGAATCACCCACCCCTCATGCGCAAGGGTTTTACATTTTCATTTCAACCGAAGTAACCGATAGCATTACGTCTTTCGTCATCAAGATCTGAATCCACAACAAGATTTCTCATAGTAATCTTCCTCGGGCTCCCTCGTAGAATACTACTTCTGCCTTTGATAAATACAGGTGGTTCTCTACGGAAAATTCAATAATGAGTCCCTCGAGGGTATTCTGTACCCAAAAATCCACAGCTCGATAAATTTGGTGATCCAACTTCTGAAGAGCAGCTAGTTGCTCAACAATCCAATTAACTATTTTATTGACGTGATCTTTAAATTATGGCGCTTCTTGCAACCGGTTGATCCACTGATAGACCTCTTCTAGGAATCTGATCCAGAATATTTCATATTGGTTTCTTGCAGGTTCGGAAAAAAAAAAACAGTGTCCTTCACAACCCTTAGACTTTTATATCATAGCTCAGCTTCTTGAAATATAAATCTGTCACACCTTCTTTCCCACCAATTCGTAATGTTAGATTTAAAAAGATGATGTTGCATCCTCTAAAGACTCACTTAGAAGCCATGTCCCAACAATGAAACCATTTTTTGGCACAAAATTGGAGACCTGGGTTCTTAGAGGTTACCAGCAAAGGTACCTTTGTAGTCTAGTAGCACTGGCCTATTCAACCTTCTGCAAGTGAAGGAGGTCTCACCTAAAGTGCATGTCTGATAAAGTGAGTCAATGTGGACACACCATCATATCTAGCGTAATACAATGCAGATTCACACTTAAATGTAAAAGATTATATCATTAGAAGTCTAAACCAGGTTATGCATTCAGTAATCCATGTTGCACAACATAAAGATAAGCGCATACATCACAAGAGCTTGGAAACAATATTGCAACTAGCAACTACACAAACCAAGACAGATTGCGCAGGAGAGAGATCATGCATTCATCCATATCATGACAAATTTTTGGATTCCCAAATAATCCATTAAGTATTATCATATCACAGACTAGCGCACATGGAGTATTTCTTTCATATCATGACTTATACAAAAGAACCAATGCCAAAAGAAGAATAGGAATCGAGCAACATCAATCTAACAACTCTCAATGTTAATACTAGATATTAGAATTAGCTCGTCCACTTAAAAATAGTAACAATATAATCTAAACAACATCAATAGCCAAAATCATCCCTTTCCCATTACAATTTCCCCAATTTGTAACATTTCCTTGTTTTCTTCTTGATTCTGCTTCTATGCTTTCTTGATTCCATTTTTGTTTCTTTCTCGCTTCATCTTTTCTTGCACTCAAAGCTTCTATACGTTTCCACATCCTCCTACAACTGGCATCTGATATGTGTTCACTGTTGTCATGCTCGTAGTTAGCTTTACGCTCAGCGTAGCTACTTTTCGTTGCTTCTAACCTTATGTTGCTCTGCTACGCTTTCTCGCAAAACTATGATCCTTCCGAAAAACTAAACGTTCTCCAAAATGAAGGGCTCAAAAAGTTGTGTTATTACATCATATCCATTTAATATTTTTTAATTTGGTATTAGATTCGAATAAGAGCATGTTGTTGAGAGATATCTTGATCTCGACATTGAAGTGGGTCACTCCGCTGGAAGCTGTGAGAGAGTGGAGGAGACTGGTGTTCGATGTGAAGAGTGTGGAGGAGATTGATGGGTTTGATGGAATTCGAGTCAAGGTCTCCACGGGCGAGTTTCTTGCTAGGAAAATTTCTTGCAGTGATAATCTAAAAATGTTATTATGTCTAGTGATTACACGATAAAGCCACGAGAGTGCACAGGTGCATTGTAGTTCGATCAAAAATAAATAGCAGAGGTAATACTACTAAATCACAAAGGTTATGTTGAGGTATCACTGAGAAATGAAGCACGAGTTCACTGAGATGAGGGTTTCACCATATTGTTGTGAAAATAATCCACACAAGATTGTTTAGGGAGCCACAATATTGTTGAGTGGATTCACCGAATCAAAAGTGGAGGATTATTTTCTTGGTACCAGTTCATATGAGGGTTCCATTACATCATTGTGGTAGCGCAACTAGATCTTATAATTCATCTTGTTGTCTACATGGTTTAGAGGTGGTCTCTTACGACTTCCTCAAATTGGAAAATCAGTGTGATCATTGTAGACTTTCGTTGAAGTGAGAGAAGCCAGCAAGAAAGTCACAATTTAATAGCAATTTCTCTTGAACGTAATTTTTTTTGTTTGTGAAATTTATTTCTTCTTTGCAGTTGTGTTGAGTTTAATCAAATGGTAAATGCTTTGGATTATTCATATCTAAATGAATCAAATAAGTTGGATGGTTCCAATTATGTGAATTGGAAATTCAATATTCAAACTTTGATGGAAGTGTCAAATGTTTGTCCCATTGTATCCAGACAAGAAACCAAACCTAAAGCCCCCTCAAACACTCAATATTGGGATAAATGAAAGAGCAAAGAAAAATTCGTTCTAAGAATGTCTATGAATGAAAATATTATTATGTATATCAGATATTGCAAGACATCCAAGAAGACATGGGATACCCTTAAAGGTTAGTATGAAACAACATATAAAAATCGTGTTTTGTTCTTAAAAAATAAAGTTCTTTCAATTAAGATGGAGGAGAATGAAAATGTTAATAACTTTATTTCTAGAATTAAAGAATTGAAAGACAAACTAGGTGATATTGGTGAAAATATCTCAAGCATGGATCATATAACAGTAACCTTGAATGGCATGTTAGAAGAATATCATATGTTTACTACAGGTCTTGCGCCATCCCAAGAAAAATCCCCTACATTTGAAGAATTGGCGGGTCTTCTTCTGCAAGAAGAAGAATGAAGAAAAAATATTTATTGTACGCCTCAGAATTCATATTTGGCATTGTTGGCAAATGGGGAATAACCATATAGAGGAAATCCATGGGAAATAATTGATGCAGGTAAGACACCACATGTAAAACCACATCAAGGTATCACACCACCAAATACTAATGCTATTGTTAAGAGGAATGATGCATGTTTTAATTGTGGCAAGTCTGGACATTATTCTAGAGATTGTTTAAAAAACAATTTTAATGAGTCCAAATGTAGAAATAGAAGGCATATTTTTCATTTTGTTGATAGAGGAGAAATAGTGAATGATAACTTTCAAAATATCACATTATTTATTTCATATGTTTCCCTATCAACATAGACAAATGAATCAAATGCTTGGTTTATTAATTCTGGTGCCTCCATTCACATGTCATGTAAAAAGGACTGGTTTGAAAATTATCATGAAACAAATAATGGTGTTAACATGTATCTAGGGGATGATAGATCCCATCAAATCAAAGGATATTGATCAGGGGATCAAAATTTGCTCAATTTTCAAAGTGCTCAGAATGCGACGAAAACAGTGCCATTGCATCCATCTCGTCTTCCTGATTCCGGTGGTATATTTACTTTCACAAACGGAGTCCGTATGGAGGAGATATTGCGATCTGCCCGCCAAGCCAAACAGGTAAAAATTTGGGATGTTGACTGTACCTGTCCGTACGGTCCGTACGGCCACGTGGAGGGTCGTACCATCATGGTGACGTGGCAGATAGATGATGTGGCATATTTTCATTGGTTGACGTGGACGAGTGGTATGTTGACACGTGTCCGTTTGCATGGCAAATAATAAGGAGACACGTGGCCCAATGCATGGGCGCCACGTGTCCCCCATCTGTTGGTTCACATTAATATATATAAAATGTTATGGGTCCGCGGGGTTCAACCCCGGGACCTCCCACAATGCACAACGGTTTCACACATCCGCCCGACCATTACGCCATAATTTATTTCTTAATATGTAAATGTATTGTAAATTATTTGAATTTACATTTCGTATTGATTGGCGGGGGGAACGGGTCGGGGCTTAGCCCCGACCCGCGGTCGCATGGATCATTTATATGACCGTATGGTATATGGAGGGAAGTGTTAACAAATTATGCGCGGAGTAACCATACAGTCCATAGACCATTATAATATATGTTAATACATGTGCGCGGGAATTAGCACTATAACCTATGGTCGTGTGCGACCGTGTTACATATGGTGTGTGCGCGATTGTAATATTTGCGCGCCGAGTTTGGAATAAGGCCCCGGTTCTTTGTTGTATTTGCATATGACCCTAATTCGGGCGCGTGGGAGGTTACAACCGACTTAACCACTTTTCCGCCCAAGTTTTTGGTCCTATGGCCATGCGCCCAAGTGCCGAGGCGGTTAGGGGTTGGAGGTGCCTTAATCGTCCTACGGTTTGTACCAGTGCACGGTTGTGTACGGGACTTGGTTTTTCCGTTTTAAAGAGCGTGTGTGCTAGGTTTGAAACACAAGGGTGCGATTTGTAGAACCAGAGACAGCAAAGTTGAAGAGGGAGATTTCAAGAAGGCTATCTTCTTCATTTTTCGACCGTTTCAGGTGCCGAAAAAGCCCAGACAGGGGTTTTGGGACGCTGCGGAGCCATTGGAGCAGTCGGTTTGTCATTTTGAGCATTGTAAGACATGTTTTTGAGCACTTTGAGCAATTTAATAATAATGATCCATTGGAAGTTGGACCAGGAGATGTAGCCCGGAGTGGGGTGAACTCCTTTATCAAGTTGTTGTGTTTATGTGTTGATGTTCAATGTTTTATGATGTTGTCTATGTGTATATTTACATAAGTAATCCTTTATTATGTGATGCAAATTGATCCGGTTGCTTTAAAACACATAACATTTCACTTGCAATAATTATTCAAGTTTTTCAAGTCTTCTTCATTTTTAGATCAAGTTGGTATCAGAGCACT
>SNQJ01S0044866.1:55157-96504 GCA_010110895.2 Picea sitchensis
GACAGCAAAGTTGAAGAGGGAGATTTCAAGAAGGCTATCTTCTTCATTTTTCGACCGTTTCAGGTGCCGAAAGAGCCCAGACAGGGGTTTTGGGACGCTGCGGAGCCATTGGAGCAGTCGGTTTGTCGTTTTGAGCATTGTAAGACATGTTTTTGATCACTTTGATCAATTTAATAATAATGATCCATTGGAAGCTGGACTAGGAGATGTAGCCCGGAGTGGGGTGAACTCCTTTGTCAAGTTGATGTGTTTATGTGTTGATGTTCAATGTTTTATGCTGCTGTCTATGTGTATATTTACATAAGTAATCCTTTATTATGTGATGCAAATTGATCCGGTTTCTTTAAAACACATAACATTTCACTTGCAATAATTATTCAAGTTTTTCAAGTCTTCTTCATTTTTAGATCAGATATGGTGTTGTAAATGTAACCTTTCCATATGGTCATGTTAAGCAAATTCAAACGTAATGTACGCGCCTGGTATAAAGAAGAATTTAATCTTGGTTTCCATCATAGCAGATCAAGATTTAACGGTTGAGTTTGTTAAATCACATTGTGTTTTAAAATATATGCAAGATCATTATAATATTATTGCAACAAGAGTCAAAGTTGGAGGACTATACAAGCTTGATGTGACAAGGAAGGGTCATCAAGCGTTGGCATATACAACCATGTGAACATAAGTGTTATGTCATCAAAGGTATGGTCATCTAAATTATAATTATTGTTACTAACCAAAAAGAAAGGAATGGTTGGAGGATACCATTGCTTAGAATGAACATACTACATGAGGGTGTGCACTAGGTAGCGACATAGGGAAGAATTTTTCCTACTCATGCGGTAAAATGAGATATTCTTGAACTTATGCATACATATGCATAAGAGGAATTGAGGAAGATTTTGCTTGTTCGATGCATGGGGACAAAATATTATTGAAAGATGTTGCAATGACCTCAAAAAGAGACAATAAACAAAAAATATTTGGGAGGATGAATCCCATGGAGATTCCACTAAAGAACTCTTAAAATCCTTGGAAATTCCATTGGAAGACTCAAAATTCAAAATGTATATTATGACTCCTTTGAGGAGATTATTTCATGTTATGATGCTCATTTACCTTCTTCATCATACCCATCAATATCTTTACAAGAGACTCACAAAACAAAATTGTCCAAAAAAAAAAATTTCTAATATAACCTTAAATATACCAAAATAGATTTCAACATGCCCAATATTCCTATGGTCGTCGTCTTCTAGTAAAAAAATTACTAATTAATTCACACCTTACACATATTATATCTTACACCTCATGTACACCTTAGCATCTTATGTCTCACATGAGAGTACTCCCATGTAATCCTAGAATTCTTCTTGTAGAAGATTTAAAATTTGCTTTATTAATTTACGCCTTAGATATCGTGTGTCTCACATGAGAGTAAGTAATCCTAACATTTTCCTTCCTCACTTCACATTTCCCTCCTCCTCACTGTCACATTCCGTCATTCTCCTTCCACCTCTTTCTTCTTCCTCATTCTTCGCTACTTACAGTTCCTTCTTATTGATTGAGGTAATTTTGTTTATATAGTTTGATTTCTAAGGTGAAGTCAAGGAATATAGGCCATTGAATTAAATAACAATTTAACAAAAAAGCACGGTAGATTTTTATTTAACCATTTCGTATTTTGTAAATACGTTTTTTTAGAAAAAGAATAATCATGAAGTGGAGAGTTTGAAGATTATCGACATTTTGCAAACCAAAATCTAAGTAAAGGAGGGGATTTCCCTTCATCAACAACTATTAATATTGCTAGGTAACCCAACTAAATAGTAACTACAATTTGGATAATTGAAAATGTAAGTGGAACTTAGACCATGTTTTTGGTGATCCATCTTCATGGACGGGTGATGTTAAAGGGTAAATTTGTTAGGTAAGTCAATTTTTCACCATATAATAATGAAGCAATGCTACATTGTTGGTTACAATATTTTTTATGAATCTACATCACAAATCAACAGAAGTACCCTTGTTTCGGTTGTCTTTTATGGAAGTGATATGTTAAAATAAATGAAAAGGTGAAAATATTGGTGTGCAATCCTCTCGCAAGACCACCTAAATAGGAAAATCATTTTCCTCTTACAATCGAACATTGATTAACCAAGGGAATGTGTCCATGGCAGCAACAGTGAATAAAACTAAAACAAAAGTGAAAAAAGTGGAATCTTAAGGAATCTTACTCGATTATGCTTTTGATATATGCAATGTTCACCGGAATCAAAATCCGGAGAGAATTGGCCATACCTTCAGCCATGCCTTTCTGGTGTGGTACTCAAAGGCCCTTATCTCAATATACCTTGAGTCTTTGAGTGCACAACACAATCTTTCTTCAAATACTATAGGGCTTTTTTCTTCTTCAACTCGATATCTAGAACAATGAAATGTTACACCCCATCACTAATGGTGCTTACTGCATCTTATATAGTTCCAAACCAAACTCCTTCAACAACACCATTGCTCTCGAACCATTCTACAAGTTCCCTTCGCAAACATTGTTTTTACACTTGCATGAGTCCATCCTTTCTTCTTACAAAGGAAATCAAATTTATGGCCAATCTGGGGATGTCGCAGGTGGGAGTATTATAATCCTTCCATCCATCAACATCAACTTGAATTTTCATCATCCCATGATTTTGGTTGGTAGGTCATCTCCTGGGAAAATGTTACTACATCATACCTTTCATATTCTCAGAACCACTACCTTTGGGGAGTCATAAGAGGATGCACGGAATCAATAGTGGAGTGCTCCTCATGATCTACATGTTCTTGAGAGAATGGGTAAAATACCTCATCGTCCAGAGTTTTGCTTCTATATAGAAGAGCATGTCGGATCTCTTTCCTCTCTCAACCTTTTGGATCTACATTGTTTGATTGCCCACTTCTTTCATCTCAGCATTACCTACAAAATTTTGGAATTCAAATATTCCCTAGTTTGGACTCTCCCACTTGAGGGACTTAGATGACTGTGCTCACAGAACATCCTCTTTTGATAATGCATATATATGCTTGGAGAAGCCAATTACACATCCCATCATTATTCCTTCGAGGTATTTTCTTCTATGGAAGGAGCATCTTGGATCCTTCCCTCTCTCAACACTTTGAAATCTACATTGTTTCTTGTAGTGCCCTTCTCCAACATACCTTTACAAATTTTCCAGCGGTGCGTCTTCCCTAGATTTAGATCTCCATGAGACTTGGATATCATTTCTTTCATGGGGCGTCCTCAAATAAAGGCAGCATATGTGCTTTGGTTCCATATTTCCACCTCCCATCTCAGCTTTGACAACAAGGACGAGACCACATCACAGAAGGTTAAAGTAGTCAAATTACTACCTATGGCTGAAAACGTACTACATACAAAGTGCGGTAGAGCACAAAAGCGATACAACTCTTCATCATAAATTTTGATATCAACAAACAATAATTGACTTACTACAATTCTTGTAGAGGCATTTAGATGCTGCATACTTGGCGAGTTTTCATCTTTCATCCTCGGGTTGTACAACTTCTTCCACTGCTTGAATAGTTTTTTACGGGGACCTAAGTACGAGCTTTAACTTTTCCCATAGATCTTTGGTTGTAGCTTCCTCAGATGAATTTAGTAATATTGAATATGAGGGACACAAATGGATTGTGCTCTTCACCTTCTGGTCCAACTTTTCCTAGTATTTTGTTGACATTCATGTAGGTGTGGTGCTTGGATCCTCAACAATCCACTAATCTTTGTTCCTGTGGATAACTTGCATCTTAGAGTTCACAACTCAACTACTTTCGGTGAAATTTCTTGATCTTTATTTTGAACTATTTTCCATTTCATGCTTTTCACCTTGCAGTCGATCACCAAAGCTCAGGTGTAACAAAGGTTTTAGGGTACAAGGAGCCAAATCCTTGACCACAAAGACACCCCCCCTGAAACAAATAATTTCGATGCAAATGTATATTACAACCTTGTACAATTACTAGGCAGATTTATTAATAAAAATAGAAAAGATACAATTGCACACACACACACACAAACATTACATGGATATTTTACCTTAGAAACCCAAAATGGGAAAACCAACAATTTGTTTAGAGGCCAGCACCTCTAATTTTATTCACCATATATTTTCATTCTTTACAATAAAATCTATATATGGGATCTGACATCAAAACCCATAATCCATTGGCCTAGATTAAATTAAACTGAATTGTAATGGAAATTATAAACCCATCGGTGAAAACCATGTATTGTCCAAAACCGTTAAACAGGACTCAAAGAGCATAAAATAATTGGGAATCCCACTTTTAACATTTATTACGCACAGATGGAACCTTGGACACTAGGTTTGGTTGTGCAAGGAATATAGCAACATACCCAACAATTTTCCCTTCATATTAATGGATCCTTATAAAACACAATCATCTACTAGAACATCTAGGTAAGCATCCACAATAATTGCGAATTTGTTAGCACCAAGCTCTAGATACAAGGTTCATTGTTCATAACATCCTTTATGATCCAAATGGAGTGCCCAAGGGTTTTTTGTGGCTAACCTTGAACCATATCATCTACATCCTTTATGATCCAAATGGAGTGCCCAAGGGTTTTTGTGGCTAACCTTGAACCATATCATCTACAAGATGGTGAACGATATCAAGGGCCATGTGAATAAAAGTGAAACAAATATAAACTTTTCTATTCCAACATTACCATTCCCCGTGAATATTTGGAGTCTTTAGTGTTTCACTCATTACAATTCAACTCCGTTCACATCAATGATGAAATCTACTACATGCTAAGCCCAAGGGGTTATCTCAATCGATTGTCATTAATGTTGCTAGGTATTTTACTAGTTTTATACTAGCAAGTGCCCAGTTCAAACCTTCCTAGGTTACACACACTAGTCTACACTAATGGATTTACTAGGGATGTCATCCAAGAATGTGAAACATCCCTTGTATCCCTTAGGTTTTTCCACTAGATTTTATTTGGAAAAAAAAAAAAATCTCCTATATACTTTAATTAATAATCTTCATATTTTATATAAAAGAAATTATCCATTTTTAAATCTAAAAATCATCCCTTTAATTTCTCCACAAACTTTATTAATAATCTTCACTTTATAATATAAAATATCTAAAATATTTTATCTTTAAATATCAAATTATTAACCAATATGAATAAGATTACAAAATTTTAATAGAGTTGGCTAATCCCAATCATTTTTTACTTACTATGTTGTTTCTAACGTTCATATCATTTTTAACAATTTATATCATTAGGTTAAAGTTATTTTTCCTGAAATTCTGTTTGTACACTTTTTAGGCATAAATAATCTACTTTTGTTTAAAAATTAGGTTTAATTTGTACACTTTTTAGGTATAAATAATCTACTTTTGTTTAAAAATTAGGTTTTGTTTAAAGTCTATTTTTTTTTAAAGAAAGGCAAAGAGGAGTGATAGTTGTGATAATTATGGATAATTTTAAGTATCTAAATTTATATTAAAATATAAAAAACTTGAATTAATTTTATTAGTTTTTAATATGCAAAAATGTAAAATGTATATTTAAATTTATAAGAACTTTATTTAACTTCTAAAATTTTTAAGGTAAAATAATTTTATTTTATGAAAATTGGTCATGTTTTTTTGGAAAAAAACCATTAAAATTAACTTATTAACTAAATTTAACCCCGAAAATTTTCCATATAAAAGTAAAAAGTTTTCAACCTTCTAAAAATAATTTTTTATAACTAACTATTACACACAATACAAAATTTAATTTTGAAATTGTAATTCTCACCCATGCCATGCTCTAAATACAGAATTTAATTTTGAAATTGTAGTTACAAGGAATTAGAGTAGGGCGTTGTACCTATTGGTATAGGTAACGATATAGAAAAATGAGTGGCTATGAATTGGACAACATAGATTGACATCCCTGTTTTCAAATACAATCTTCTTTCATATATATATCTATATTTGGTTCAATTCAATGAACTTGGTTCAATTCAATTTTCTTTCATTGAATTGATACTGTTAACTTATGCATTACCGTAACACTGAAATATGCATCTAGAATAGCTACTAAACTTATAAAATCTCCCTCCTTTTTTAAAAGGAAGATTTTAACTTCTAAGCTTATAAAAAGATCTAACACGCTTCCCCAACTTTCTGCTTTGAAGTCTGCTCTCGGTTGCTGTGGCGACACTTATACACATTTACCACATGTACATCCGGTGCAGTGGAGGGGATGAAAACTGTTCAGAAAATGCATGCTACAATTACCACATGTACATCTGGTGCAGTGGAGGGGATGGAGACTGTTCAGAAAATAGATGCTAACTTTATTGGGTTCTATGGACCATGAGGTCTCAGGTGATTGCTTTAATATCTTTGCTTGATCTGTTGTACTTCATATGGCTCTTGACAAGCTGGCCTGCAGCCAAAGCAGACATGAGAGACAGCTCTCCAGCCAAAACTGCTCCTGCAACGATTCTGGCCAAGCGTTGAGAATTGGCCCCAGGGGATTGCACATTTGCTCCTTTCACTCCCAGCAAATTCAAGCATGCAGCTTGTGATGACAAGTGTGTTCCTCCTCCTACAGTTCCCACCTGCAACAAATGGATATAAATATGCCCACATTCAGAACAGTTTGGAAGGAGATTGACAGGGAGTAACCATTTTCTCTCCGATCCTTAAAGATTGTGTAGCTATCCAAACAAAGTCTTCCCCAATGATAAATAGCCCATAATTCATACATATACCAATTCTGATTTAAATGCATGCTCAATATCACCACTGGGGATTACATCCAGCCTTCAACATAATCCAGCGACCCGCATTAAGATTCTCTTTATAACTAGAGTTATTTATATGATCTTATTCAATTTGCTCAACCACCCAAATAAACCTCAAATGCTTGTCTTTACGCATGCTACCTGGACAAAGTCTTTAAAAAGTAATCATGGAGATTTCCTTACCTCAATACAAGGCAGTGTGACTGATACATGCAGATCCTTGCCACCATTGGAAGCCTCCATCATTGTAATGCACTGAGAACTCTCGACGTTTTGGGCAGGATCTTGACCGGTTGCAATAAATACAGCAGAGACAATATTGGATGCATGGGCATTGAAGCCCCCCATGGCACCAGCTAGTGCAGACCCAGTTAAGTTCTTGAGCATGTTCAGTTCCAACAAAGCTGGAACAGTAGTCTTCAAGACCTTCATAACAACTGCCTCGGTGATGATAGCCTCACACACTACTGATTTCCCACGCCCTTCAATCCAGTTCACAGCTGTGGGTTTTTTGTCTGCACAGAAATTGCCTGACGACAGACCAAAAATTTGGCATTAAACAAAAAGCCCAAAGCAAAAACCAAAATGTAACCAATGAGTTGGGAACCAAGAGTCTACAAAACCCAAACAAGGATGACCCAAAAGCCAAATACCAATACCAATCAGAACTGCATAGACAGACTCACCAGAAACACTGATAACATCCATGTCAGGAAACTCATTCTGAAGAAAATCCAAAACATTCTGCACACCCTTGGACACCATATTCATCCCCATGGCATCCCCAGTAAAGCAAGAAAATCTCATGTACAGATTCCTCCCTGCCATGGCACAGCGTATGCCTTGCAGCCTGGCAAATCGGCTGGTGCTGTTATGCAGATCAGACCAACAAGAAAGAGTCAACACCCATAAAATTGGTATTACTCAGAGTATTCAGATCGTATTTGGTCATCATATTTGGAGTCAAAATTTATTAATCTCAAAACAAACGATAGTAGATGATTTTATTTTATATATACGTACATATACTTCTTTGTCTAAATTTTCCTACCATAAGGAACTTTGTGGGTATAAAATATTATATATGCGAAAAAAATTTAAAAATAAAAGAGAAACTTATGGTGATACCTGTTGAAGATCACAGACAAATTCTCAGAGTTAATGGGATCTTCAAGGTAAAACATGAGATGTGCAGCTCTCTTGACGTTAGGGAATCTAACAACAGGAGCCCTGGTCATCCCATCTCTGAGGAGGACACTGGTAGCACCACCAGACATATGAATGGCCTTGCAACCTCTGTTGGTGCTTGCAACCAAGCAGCCCTCGGTGGTGGACATGGGTACCATGTACTCAAGCCCATCAAGCAGAAGAGGCCCTGCAACTCCCACAGGAATCTGCACATACCCAACAGGCAGTTCACAGCATTGACCAAGAATGGATCCATAATCAAATCCCTCCAAGGGCAACCCATCCAGAGATCTCCCAGTCATCATCTCCAAGGCCCTTCTTCTCACCCAAGCAGATCTCCTACAGTCCCCAAGAGCTGACTCCAGAGAATAAGAAGCCACAGTCCCATTACAAATAGCAGCTGCAATATCATCATCCTCGTGATCCCCCAACGAAATCCCCTTCAGTTGGACTTGAGGGGGACTGGGCTTAACAGCCACTTCTTCCTCCGGAACAGGGCTCATCAGTTTCTCGTCTCCCCTCACATGATCATCATCAATGCTTCCGCCGATGAAATACTGGAGATAATCAATGCCAAAGAATCCCAGCAAATAGACCAAGGAAGCAAGCTGAGCCACAAGGGCCACCAACTCCCAAAAACTGACCACATGAAGGGGCGTTGAAGTCCTGATCTTCTCCCTCCATCTCCTCATCAGAAAATAGGAGGAAGTGAAAAACAAGACAAAGAACACCTTGTTGGTCAGTCCCATAGGCAGTGGCAAAGCATCCGATGCCAATGTCTTAGAATTCCCACAATTACCATTATTCATTTTCTTAGCAGAAGCACAACTACTAGTGCAATCATCCATCTTGTTGTTGCTGCAACAATCCATTTCTCCACTAAACTTTATTGTTTTTCTCAGCACCATGCCATCCATTGGACTCGGAGGGAATAAGAGCTGGCTCCAAAGACTTGCCTTTGGAATCTCCCCAGACTCTGAGTATGAATCACTAGAAGTACCGGGGACCTGCTCGTATTTATAGTCCTAGATTTTTGTCATTAGCTTGATATTTTTATTTCCCATCGTCACTAAAACTGGCCTTCCAGTCTGTCAACCCACTACGTGCCATCACTATGCACATGGATTGATGGAATTGACTTGGCTCCTCCCATCCAAGTAGCGGCAAATATCTACCCTGCCATGCAGCATTCAAATCCGACGGTGCATACCGACCCTCACGCAGCATTCAATACTGCGTTGAATGCTGCGTTGCAGGGTGTACATCGAAGTAAGCTGGTAGTTGACACTCCCTTAGCTTAAACGTTTTCAAGGATTTATTGGAAGGTCCCCCTACCTCTAGCTTGCATTCATAGAATAAGGAAAACAACTACTCTGGACCGTTGAATTGTCCACTTCTGAGGACAGTCGACAACCAAATCCTTCTTTAAAAAAATCAGTGATGGAACACGAGGCAGGTGAGGTGAGCATGTGCTTTGAAAAGGAAGGAAGGAAATAGATGATGATACGGGAAGAAAAAAATTGCTGAACGAAAACCTCTATTGATCAGCCGCACGTTGGACATTAAAAATGGAATTTTAAGCACACTCAAAAATACGGAATTTTATGGTTGTCTTTTTTAGTATATTACTATATAGATAGAGTAAAAATGTCAGGTTTATGGCTAGTGGTTTGGGGTGTTTTCTCTACCTAGATTCAATTCTTGCAAGTTACATGTTAAATTCTGAAATGAATAAATTATCCAAAAAAAAATTAAATTTTGGAAATGAAGAAAAATATCTAATAAATTTAAATATTTTAATCACTTAAAATTAGATTTATTAACTACATGTTTTATGATCGTCTATTTATATGAAATTTGTATGTGAAAAATGTGACCCCGAGAAAGTGACTAAAAAAAGTGATTTTCTAACATAGTGGTGCAAGACCCACTCTTTCTCCACCACAACTCCTATGTCTAGTGTTTTCTCTTTAAAGTTTATGAACTCTAAGATCCTACTTCATATTGTCCCARCTTTCATATTATTATTTAAATATTTATTTTCACAAATTTAAACTTTCTMTCATTCAATGGTCACTAATTTTTATGGAAAAATTGAAGGATTGAAAACTCTTAATGAACACACTTTATATAATGTAAKACTTTTCAAAATTTCTCCAATAAATTATAGTTCACATATGTATATTTCATATAATAGTAGAGTACATTTTTAACCTTGCTCAATATTTTGGCTATCAACCTTTTCCATTTTATATGGAAATTGCTTAGCTCGGTGTCTTATATTYTTATCTTTTCCCACATTATAATTCTCCTTTTGATTAATACCTATTATATGAGGATACAATATTTTGATMATTTCTCTGTCATGGATCTAAAATTTGTTCGATTTTTCTTTGCAAATTTGAGTTTTTTCCAAGTCTATTTCAACACCTAAGGTTGTGTGGCACTGCCTTGCCTCGATCACACTAGCTTGACCAGCCTACGCCTACTACAACCAAACTATGTCTCTTCACTTAAGGTATTCCCATAACTTCACCTTAAGCTATAATATGCCAAATGCAACTAAGTCCTAGCCAACCAAGTTCATTCAACAATAAGCGCATAGCTTTTAAAACATCCCAACAATACTTTAATACTTAGCCAATATTTCAATACTTATCCAACGCAAGAAAAGCAAGGAACAATAACATCCAACACATAAAGAGACCGCAATGCACATGTATAGGCAACATCCAAGGTAGATGCCTTAACATTATTATGAAGAATGTTATAGATATGTAACAAGGGAGTTGCATCCCTATGCCCACAATTCTATTTGTAGTATACCTAGGGAGGTCATATGTGGTACCTAGGGAGGTACCCAATGGGAACGTGGTTATGTATTATTAGTGGAAGTACCTAATGAGAATTTGGTTATGTATTATTAGAGGAAGTCATTCAATGTAAGGTGGACTAGGTCCACTATAGTATTAAAAAAGGTCTTCTATGGTAGTTAGATATATCAATATGAACATAATAAATGTGAGAAGGGTTTCTAGAAGGTTCCTTCTCTATAATCTCCTTAAAGAGTATTATATAAGGAAGTGATGAGCAATGTAATGAGCATAGTGAAGAATACTATGAATGTATCAAGCATTTCTTGGGTAGTGTTATCCTTCCATAAGGATTAATATATGGTGTTACCCTACCTCAAAGGTTTTGACTATTTCTTGTGTTCAATATTTGGTGGATGGTTTGTTGTATTCTTGTTGATATCAAGGGTTATTTTAAGATATATTTTCAGATCTATTCGGGTACTTAAAAATTCGTATCAAATCACTTTCCTTGGCCAAAGAAGGGAAGGATTTTTTTGTTCTTTTTGTAGATTTTTTAAAAAAGATAAAAAGGTGGGGCGCACTTCATATTAAATTATGAAACTTTTTGAGCAGAATTTGCCAAAAAAAATTGGACATTTGAGGTCCTCTCGGAAAAATACCCAATTTAAAAAAAAAAATGGTTAAGCTAGGATAAACAATGTATCTGGGCAGATGACTATCTTCATATATTTCTTTGACACTCACTCCAGGAGCTTCTTCTCATATGATAAGTCATGATCTATAAACTTCAAATTTTCCACTGCGCCTAACATATCTTCTTCAATGATTACACCTGGTGGAATTTCTGGCTCCACGAGCTCATACTTTTCTTCCTTTTGTAACCTGACCAACTTCGTTGTCGGCTTTCTGGGTGGTATATACTCCTTTGGAAAGTTGGTCGAACTTGAATCTGACTCGGATTCTCCCAGGGTTCCTTCCTATATATGTGCTACTGGTGGCTTAGTGCGTTGTTTCTTCATTCTGGATGTTGATGCCACTAGTACCTTAGGTGGATCCATAGCTCTCTGCAACACACTTCCCTCGATAACTAACTCCTTCAGCTCCATGTGTGTTCACTTGTCTCTCTACTCTCACTGCTATCAAATGACAATAAATGTTTTCCATCGACCCCTCAACTTCTTTTATAACTTGTTGGCATCTATTACTTTCTCTTTTCACAACCCAAACCTGTCGTCTAATCCAACTTGTACTCACGTTCAATTATTTTCATACTATGCAATAAATTTGGATTATTATGTGAATCATGGTCTAGATCTTGCCATTATGTCACGATCTTGTCGTCGATTTCCATTTATGACGACGCGTCTCCATTACTTTGTTGTTATTATCACTCTTTAATGATTGTCCCATCATGTATGTTTTTTAATGTGTTTCCCACCCTCTACGCAAATCTTTGTTGCACTTAAATCCTCCTTCATGTGCACAATTGCTTCCTCTTTCTACATCTCTGTGAAATTTTATGGTTTCTCTCCTTACTCGTTTAACCTTATATGTCCCGTCTAATTATTTTTATGATTTTTTCTTCTTTTCCTTTTTATTTCTATGATACACTTTATAATACAAGTACTATGGTACACATACTGCATGCTCATAATATTTTATGTGTCACTTCAACCGTCTAATTATTTTATGATTTTTTCTTCTTTTCCTTTTATTTCTATCATACACTATAATACAAGTACTATGGTACACATACTGCATGCTCATAATATTGTGTGGAAGTACGACTGCCCCTATACAGTTTCAGCCGACTACCATTAACCATTCCTTCCACAACTTCTCCATTCAGTTTCTCCAACTCAACAACACCTGCATCTGTCACAAATATGATCACATATGGACCCAAGCAATGCATCTTAAACTTTCCAGGGTGCTGCAAAAACTTGTTGTCATAAAGAAAAACTAAGCCTCTTGTATTAAACTTATTCTATTTAATGTGTCTATCATGCCATGCTTTCTCACGTACTTTCTAAACTTTTTGATGAAAACCTGCGACAAACTAGTCCTCTTCCAGCTCTACTAGCTCTGACAATCTCTTCTCCACTGCACTAGAATATGTAAGCTCTATCAGCGCAACAATGCGCATGATCGGTACTATGAATTCCATGGGCATAATAGCTTCTTGGCCATACACTAATCTTTCCAACATCTTGTATATCTCAACTTTCACCTTTTGCTTGTACACCGGTTTCAATCTATATGGCCTCTACTTCACTGGCTTAACATCTGGCTTCGAGGGGATCTTCATCTCTCCTAACTCCCCAACAATCCCTTACACTCTAAAAAAGTAGTCAGAAATAGGTCTCGATACTCGTGCAGTAAATCAACTATCTTCTCAACAGTTTCGTCATTCCAATAGTCTCCTATGTTTGCAAATTTGGGCTTATCTTATGTACCAATATTTACTTTGTGCGTTCTCAATGGCTTTGCGTATATGAACAATTCAAGTTGTGTTCCTTCTACGACATGTTCTCCTTTAGTTTTTGGTATTTGCATATTTATTGGATCTTCGTCCTCCTCTTGGTTTTCTTCAACAACATTATAACGGTGCAAAAATTCTTTAATTGTCGCAGAAGATCTATGTGCGCTACATACAAGTACTAGTTCTATCAAGTCTTTTGATGTAAAAATCTTGTTCTTGATAACATGCAAAGATGAGTCAATCAAAGCATCATCATCCTCAAAACTAAAAGTTACCTTAAAGTTGTGAGTCTACTCTTCCCAGTTTGTAGTTTCTCTACACACTTCTAGTTCCAAGTACCAATTCTTCAGGATTGTGTCCAAGGTATGTACAAACAACTGTGTCCATTCTTTCTTAGGCATTTTACTCCATGTTGCAATACATTGTGTAACATGCTCCATTGGATAGCTCAATTGTGTATATTTCTTCATAGTATCTTCATTCTCTGTCCCAAACTTGACCTATAATAGCCTTCTGCACTATTGTCAATCTCTTATTCCATCCTTATGCGCAACCCACCATCTTGTTGGGGTTGCTTTCAGCGTGACATCTAAAGCTAATAATATATGTTGATATGATATTTGCAATTCAAATTATCTTATAAAAGAAGCTACATTGGTTAGTTTGCCATACCTTGGAGGATCACTACCTCAGTTCCAATCCATCACAATGTGCGGGTAATCCGAGCACATTTCCGTGTGGACACTTCATGCAATATCTGCTGCCTATTCTCAAAAGTTTCTTCTAAATATGACATGCATGAACTAATACTTCTCCAACTAAGTTTTTCATCGGCTACATGATTCACATAATTGTCCATCTGTGTCATCATATTATACAAGTTGTCGAGCTCTTTTCACTTTACTGGTTCTACATATCTTCTTCCTTCAATAGGATCCAACGACGCAGTAACTTTCAAGTCTTCTACTTCAAATATCATCTATCTCTTCTTTAGATCAATGATAGTCTATTTTTCAAAGGCCCAATCAAGTCCAAGTAGTGTTGGGTAAGGGGGGCTACCATCTACTATCTCTATCACTTCAAGATCATCCAAGTTGCACACTCCATCAATACTAACACTTATCCCTGTCATCCTTCCAATTGGAATAATCTTATGTTGGTTTGCTAACCTCAACTGAATGGGAAACCAGATCAACTTAGGCTTACCCATCATTTCCCAGGTCTGTTTCGGGATGACATTTACAACGGAGACTACATCCAAAATAATAGTGTCCATGTGGTAGTTTCTTATCTACGCATTGAGTCAAAACTCCCTATTCATTCTCTTCTTGCAATGCACTTGGTTAACTGCTCGGTGTGTGAAAAGTATATATTTCTCTAGCGTGCACCGATCGATCATTCCGCGCAACATACTCAAAGAAGACTCATCCTTCATTAGCTCTAAACAACTTTTTAGAAAACTATTCAAAGTGCTTACCTTGTTAACTTGCCTTTTTGAATGGTCATAGACTGGTGGCATAGCATACACCGACGACCTGTCATACAAAGGTGGTGTGGTCAAAGTCGAGGCTATCCATTCTTCTCCTATCACTTCCTTCTTTAATTGTGTATACGTCTCTTTCTCCTTTCTAGGGTCAAACAATGGTTGAGGCTCTGTTGCTTTCCTGACCCACTAGTGGATCTTATTTCCTTGATCTATCGCATCAACTCATGTTCTTGTTCCTCCACACGTAACCACTTCTATCTTGTGTTGTTTTTCATGTGCCTCTGCTGCTATCATATGTACATTCAGGTTCCTCTTTTCCTGCAACTTAACGATAAGTTGTGGACATTCCTTTGTTGCATGGTCTAGTTGTCTCCAATATGTACATGTTGTGCAAGGATTCATACAATCCTGCGCCAAATGTCCAAGTTGATTACAGTTATAACATATAATTTGTCCTCTTCCTTTGATGGATCCTCTTCTTTCACGACCTCAAAACCCTCCTCCTCCTCCTCTTGGAGTATTATACTTCGGTACTCCTCCTTTTGATTCTTTTCCCTGGACTCTGTATGCATCTGCAATGTGCTCTCTCATCAGATCAAATGCGCGACACTCCTTTTCATCATGCTTGATAGACTTACAAAAGTTGCAAAAATAGTTTATCCCAGTACTCTAGTACTTCTACATCAACAAGCAAGCAGTAGGGTGGTGACCCATCATCTTGCAAATATCACACCATACCCCTAGTGGATTTAGATATCCTATATTCAAATACTACTATAAAGCTAGACATTTATTCTTATGATGACCTTCTATTCTACATGTGACGGACCAAGCTTCCTCGCATTTTTCTTTTCCTTTCACAAGTTCCTGCAACTGACTAGTTAACACTACTAACTGTGACTAAACTTCAACCATCTCTGTGCCATTTTCTCCTACCAGGGATACTTCTAATTTCATAGAAATTTCTAAGGCTTCTGATTGCGACACAATCTTCTTCTGTGTCAGAGGGAAACATATATACGATAAAAATCCTACAATAAACCACTCCCTAATATGTTCATCTGGATTTTGGAATGTCAGTCGATCCTTGAGTATCTTGAATCTTTGATCATAGTCCTAGACTAATTCATTCACTATCTTCTTGATCTCCTTCATCTATGTAATGCACTGCAACTCAGACATAGGTTTTTGGAACTCTTTCAATAGATCTTGTCTCACATCTGCCAATGTTCTAGTCTTTCACATAGGTGTCGTGGTCTGATATTTCATGTACCATAATAATGTGCGATCTCTGAATGTCATTTCCAACTATGGAATCTTCGCATCATCATATTGGACATTCTTCACAGTCCAAATTGTCTCACAAATGAACAAATGTTGTTTTGAATCCTCTCTCCCCGCTCCATGGAAGACAAACATCCTTAAAGTAGGATCTACCCCTTCCATTGTGTTTTGCGTAGTATTCTTTCCTAATAACACTAATTTATTCTGACTTGGCGTACTACTTCCACTACTTTGATTACTTTTATTTCTATCATTACTTCCTTCACTAAATATATTTGACAAATCTTCTGATCTTACCTTAGTTCTTGGCGATGCACACGGGGTCGTGGGTTGGACGCAGAGTATGATCTGAGTGGGATCTTCTTCTATTGGATTGATTTGATAGATTTTTTCTTCTGTGTGCAGAATTCCTTCGATATGGAGTATTACAGTAGTGTCTCTTTTCTCAATCTCACTGTGTTGCTCCTCTCTCTCATCCAAAATCCTCTTCTTATTCGGTCTAAATCTCTTACCACTGCGCAATACTCCAATCTATTCGTTCGTTGCACACTCTTCTTCTCTCGACATCCTTAGCCCATTCGTTCCTCATTCCTTCTCTTCATCCCTCTTTATGCTCAAACCATCCCCTGGTCAACCCTAATCCCTCTATGTGTGCAAAGACGCTTAGCTACCAGAGAAATCATATTCCATCTTCATAATTCCCTGGTCACAGAACAACATCTTAATCCAAGTAGATAGTGACTTCAGATATCTTTTGCGTTGTCTCTTAAAGAATTCCCTTTCAGTAGCACTATACGATTAAGTAAAATCTATCACAAATTCAGTAACATAACCTCCCAAAACACTTTCTAGCCAGTAATCAACTGCACGTGATACCTGATTGCTTATAGTATTGACTTTCTGAATTAACTCAAGAGTCCAATTTCTTGGAACAACAATGTGAAATCTTTCGTTCTATTCAACTAACCTTTGGATCCACTTTGTTAAAATATTCGGGAAATTAACAAAGAAAATTTCATGCAAATTTGTAAACAAATATCTTTGTCGCCATTTCTCTGCGTTGATCTGTGGGTTCTTATTCTGATCTACAACAAACTTGATCTCCTTCGTGTCCAACCATTGTCCAATAACCTTCTTAGTAGATCTCAACATCCCCCTCAATCACAGATCCTAGTCTCGACAATGAAACTATTTGTTGGCGCGCAGTGGGAAAACTCGGGGTTCAACATTAATTCACCAACAAAACCCTAAAGATATTGGCCCTTTCTGCATCACCCGTAAGAAGGTGAAGTCTCACCTGAGGTACCTGGTGGGACTGCAGGAATTAGGCTTCCGTAGTCATGAAGGGAATGGAGACGATTCTAACATTCATTCTAACTTAACATTCATTCAACATGCAATATACCATTTGCACGAAATCAAACAACGTAATAACATATGACATATTCATCTTACTTAATCATTCAACATGTGCGCGGAACCATCAGATACATATTCATATTAACCCATAAGCATCTATTACATGTTCACAATAAACAGAGTAAACCAACACATCATGAAAGCAAACACATCATAACACAAGAATTTAACATGGTTCACCCCAACTGGGCTATGTCCACAACAACTAGCTTATTATATTATTCATTCATATTCAATGATTACAAAAAGTGTGCATTGCGCTCACATAAGATACATCAGTTCTACCCAAAATACCTTATTTGTTTGCACATACAATGCACACTTAGCTCATTTGATCTCACTATCATCATCTCACCATATCACCCCCTCTACCCAAAATCCCATTACTTATTTAAACATTGATACTAGGGCTTAGCCCGCTACAAAATGGACCAAAAAGTCTAACTAATTTTCGTCTTTTGCACACATTGATTCCTGAAAATGTGCTAATTGTCTTCCTTTCTTCTGTATGCGTTGCTCCTTAGTCGACTTGTCACACGGTTTTCTCTTGCGCAATTCACAAAACTTGTCCAAAAATAACCTACTCCACCATGTGGTAGGACTAAAACAAATATAGCTATGAAAAACTAGAAGCCTTGCCTTGCCTATAAAAAATGACCAATAATTATGGACCAAGGTTAAAAGCAAAGTCCAATTCATAAATTGACCACCCTCATATCACATGATACATCGCATTGAAATTATGTACATAATTAAAGTTTCCAATGGATTAAAACTCTAAACTTACATACTAGAAAATAAAGAAAATTTCCTACAATAATAATAAAAGAAAAAATCCATAAATAACTCTGCGATTGTACTATCACTAATGATTCAGTCAATGATCAAATCACAATCAAGTGTTCAACATATAGTGCTATGTCACAAAAATCCACAAGTGAATGATTCAATCAATCATATAGTGCTTATGATATTCTCTAATTTCCATTGGTTGTATTAGTCAAAGAGTTGTTACTTTTCAAAGTCGATATGAAACAGCAAACAAAATGTTAATCTTTTTGTTTGTCTCCGTGAGTTGATGTAAATCTAATCTCCTTTTAAAATGTCATCTCCAATTATATTTAAATCTATTTCAATCTTTAACATTTTTTTAAATATATATTTATAATTTGTAATATTAAATATATAATAATAAATTTTACTATTTAAATATATATATATATATATAAGAATATATATATATAAGAATATATATATATATGGTTTACAAAAGATTCAATCAAAGGAACGTATTCCAAAGTGGTTAAGAAGATTGTATGAATCCCTTGAATGTAGTTTTGGATAAGAAGATTGAATGAATCCATTGAATGTAGTTTTATATTTATATAAAATCAATTAATTTGTATCATTTTCATGATACTCAACCACCATATTAATTATTAATTAATCTTGTGGAAATGGTCTCCACTCATAATATAAAGTCCATGCATCTTTCTAACTTGAATATGTATTCAAAATCATCTAATTGAAATATTGAAATGTCAAATTCCTTGTTAAAATATTGCCTATTAAGATTCTTTGCTTCAACTACTGAACTTTGAATTATTTGTCCACATTCTAAATAAGATTGCAAGATTCTATCGGACCTTTTTTCCATAATATTTATTGATCACTTGCAAAACTACACCGAACATATCAAACTATTTTAAATTATTGATTACAATGTTCCTTACGAAATTTTGTAAATTATTATTGATTATAATGTTCCTTCTTATAGTTTTTCCATAATGAATTATTTTTCACACTCGACCTACTTGGCAATCTCAATCACGTGATACATAGATCTCCTCATGTAAAGACAAATAGAAAAGTGCACTCTTAGATTCTAAGTCAACAAAAATCTCACATAAATATAAAAAAATATATTTTGAGTTTTATAAGTCAAGCCACAAAATTAATTTATATAGAAAAAATATAAAAGTGTTTTTTTTGGTTTTTTAAAATGAAAGGAAGAAATTGTCTATATGAATTGATTCTTGTTAAGAAGTCTAGTCTAAGTGGTTGTGAGAAAAAATGTTATGCTTTCTACTTTGGTTCAATCTCACTTTGTGACATGTGACTCTTCAAGAAACGATATTGTTGAATATCATAAATATCTGAGATTGTTGACAAGGCCTCTTACAAAATCTAGTTTACACTCAATACCATTCTAAGTAAATAAAAAAATCACATTAATATACAAGTATACTCTTAGTTTTATAATTCAATCCAAAAAAATTAATTTATATAGAGAAAATATATAAGTAAATTCTTAATTCTTTTAAGCGAAGGAAAATAATTGTCTCTCTATATATGAAGTGATTCTTGTCAAGAGATCTAGTCTAAGTGGTTGAGACGGAAATTGTTATCCTCCCCACTTGGGTTCAAATCCCACTTTGTTACATGTGGCTCTTCATGGGCCAATATTGTTGAATATCATGAATATCTAAGATTATTGACAAGGCATCGAGTCTTTACGAAATCTGATTTCAGTACCATTCTTGGAATGAAGGATATTTTTTTATGATGTTTTTTTAAGATTTGCATTTTATAAGTGTTCATTTAAATGGGGCATAATATAATGAGAATGAAACCACATTGTGTAACACACCCGACCCCCTAATCCTCCTTAGGTTGGTGGAGTGTCATTTTTTCCTCTTCCTTACTTTGTTTATTTTCACTGAATAGAACCCATAGATGGATTATGCTCGTCGAGATCTTTCCAATGAATGTAACCATACCCAAATCCGAGTTCTTGATCGAAAGTTACAACCTTTTAAAGTTTGTGGGCCCTCTAAGCTCTTTGGCCAACAACCACCTCATTACCACGTGGCATCCTCGTAGCTCCTTGTCACTTGTGCCATCTGACATGGCACTGACGTTGTAATTCCCATAAGGGAGAACCCTAGGTTGTAAATTTAGTACATGTGCTTATAGGCCGGTGAGCCAGGATGTTTTGGTCTAGAGTGCCTTTGTATATATATACATTTTGAGGCCAGATTGTCTGTGTGATTAGGCCAACGATCCCAACAAATGTATTATGTAATCACACTTGTTTTATTAATAAAATACATCACTATTGTAGACCAATTCAGATGAAAGAGTATGGGGGGCTAGGAGTCCACAAGAGGGAAAGAGGGCTAAGGACAAGGGGCTAAGTCTTGGGGGCTTAATGTAATATCCCAGATCCAACTAGTCTAGGAAATGCTACTAATCTGATAAGTCTATTGTCTAACCTGATACACCGGGGGTTTCTGGATGCGTTTAAGCTGCGGTTTTCTACATGCTTGGTGTTTTTCGCATGTTGTAGATAATTAATTGTTTACATCATATAAATGAGCATACAGATAGTAAATGAGACAAAATACTGCAAACTGTATATTATGATATTTGTGTGGTTTACAATGTCGTATGCAGTTGAATAAAATAAATCACTCGGTTAGATTAATGACAAAAGGATCTTAGCCAGAATACAATAAGAAAAACTAAAACAATAATACATGGTACTAGAAGAATGTTGCAAGATCAATGGATGAGTGTAAGATATGTTGCAAGCTATGAAAAAACATACGACAACTATTACAAGACAAGAAATTTTTCCTTGGTGACTAAACTCCTTGAATCTGCCTGGAAATTGTCCCAAACTGTGCGCCCTGCTCTCTCACTCAGTCCTAGTGACTAACAGGTTGACAATCGACCCTCTGCTAATATGTCTAGAACCTGGATGGATCCCCTAAGGAAATGCACCCCCTCTGCTGCTGGAAACTGTTCCCTAGTGATTCCCTCGTCAGAAACGACTGATAAGGGTCGCAAATTGAGCACCCTAGGCTCCTCTGAAATGGGTCAGAAGGATTTCCCTGAATCATCTCTAATGATCTCTCGAGAATCTCGAATCTGTCATCCCCAATTGCCACACCCTCAATGGATGAGAAATGCGCCCTAGATGACTTCTCCATCAAAATCTAATGAGAAACCAGGAAATGGAAGCGTCTTTCCCGCCTCTCAACTGGGTCAGAGGGGACTCTCTATATTCTCCCTGGCTGGGACAAGTTGACTCACTGATTCTCAGAAGATGTGTCCTCTCCCTCAACAAGTGCGCCCTCACTGCTGCAACATGAAAACTTTTGTTGAAGTACGATGGAATATCTAGATGATCTTCCTGGTGACTAGGGTGTGTCTCTCAACATTGAAATCATCCTTTGGGTGTCTTCCTCCTGGAATCCACAATCAATTTTAGCTCAATGTCACTTTCGAATTATAACACCCTCAACTGAGGTGACCTATAATAACCATGTTTACCCCTGTATGGCCCTGGCTATAGTCTAATGGGTTGTTTATACCATTAAGCCTCTTCTCTAGAGATCCTATTTGGAAAGGGACATTACAGTCCTCCCTTCCTGAAAATTCTTGTCCTCAAGAAATACCAATCCAAGGTGTTGCAACAACTGCTCGCTCTCCCAAGTAGAATCCTCTACTAGAAGCCCTCTCCATATGATCAAACACTCTCTGATGACCCTTCTCCTTAGTTTCCTCTCTTGGAACTTCGGTACCTCCTCCAGAACCAACTCCAACTGTCCCTCCTCATCCAATGTGGGAATCTCCTCTGATGTGTTGATGAATTGTCCCACGACCTTCTTGAGGCAAGACACATGGAATATGTTATGAATCTTGCTCCCCTCGAGAAGCTCTAGCTCATAAGAAATCTCGCCTACCCCGCACATGATCCTATAATATCCATAAAATATAGGCTTGAGCTTCTTGACCCCACTCTTCTTCAGATATTACTGTCTGTAGGGTTGGAGTCTCAGGAAAACCAAGTCCCCAACCTCAAAGTTGCACTCTATCTTGTGTGTGTCCATACTCATCTTCTACTGATTATGCGTTGTCTTCAGGTTCTCTTTCAGTAACTTGAGAATCTCTTGACTCTCAATGATCCAATCCTTGGCTTTGGGAGCTCTTCTCTCCCTGAAAACAAAGTCTATAAAAGTGGGAGAACCCCATAAAATGCTCGGAAGAGTGTCATGCAAATGGACCTGTGGAAGGTGGCGCTGTAGCAATGCTCCCCTAGATGTAGCCACCTGACCCATGTTCTCTATTGTCCACTCACATAGTTTCTAAAATACCCCTCAACCCACTTGTTGACTATCTTGTTCTGCATGTCTATTTGAGGGTGATAGTTGGTGCTGGGTGTCAACTCTGTCCCCACCAATCTAAATAATTCCCTCCAGAATGTACCAATAAACCGACTGTCCCTGTCACTGACGATGTTCCTCGGAAACCCATGGAGCCTGAAGACCTCCTTGAAGAATAACTCATCCACCTGAACTGTGTTGTAATCTATCGGTATGGCATAGAAATTAGAAAACTTGGTCAGTATGTTGACCACCACATAGATGCAGTCCTTACCCTGAACCTTGGGTAGGCTTGTGATGAAGTCCGTCGATATGCTCTCCCATTTTTTCTCTGGAATGGGAAGTGGCTGGAGTATTCCTACTGGAAGCGTATGTTCTAACTTGTTTTGCTGACAAGTCACACACTCTTTGATGTACCTCATAACATCCTACTTGAGGCCCTTCCATGAGAACCTCTCTCTGATCTGCCTGTAGGTTTTGAAAAACCCCTGATGGCCCGCCAGTGGTGAATCATGAATTGTTGCTAGGATCTTATTCTTGAGCCCTGAACTTGACACTAAGTAGACTCCATCCTTGTAAAATATGACATCGTCAATGTCCCTGTACCTGTCAACCAGAACCTGTCCATCCAAAACCTTGCAAGCGAACTTGTTCTTTGAATATTCCACTAACAAGTGGGATTTCCAATCCGCTGAAACCTCCATCAAAGAACATGGCACATGTCTCTTAGACAGTGCATCAACCACAATGTTCTTCTTCCCCTTGATGTACTCCATGTCGAAATCGAAGGCCTGCACTTTCTCCACCCATTTATGTTGGCGCTCACTAAGATCCTACTGCTCAAGGAAATACTTTAAGCTGTTGTGATCTATTTTGACCACAACTTTGATGCCCACCAAATATTTTCTAAATTTTATCAAGGCATGCATGATTGCCAACATTTCCTTGTCATAAATAGAGTACAACCTCTCGGGCTGACCGAGTTTCCTTCTCTCAAACACAATGGGGTGTCCTCCCTGCATCAAAACTACCCCAATACCCTCGCCGGATGAATCAAACTCTAATACAAATGATAAAGTGAAGTTTAGTAATGATAGCATTGGACATGTGCCCATGACTTCCTTCATGTGATCAAAGGATTTATGTGACTCATCGGTCCAGATGAAAGCCCCATGTATAGTGAGATGTATAAGTGGTTCTCCAAGCTGATAAAAACTCCTAACAAACTATCTGTAATAGATGCATAGCCCAAAGAAGCTCCTCAACTCTATCACATTCCTGGGCGTTGGCCAATCCAGAATGGCTCTGATCTTCTCCTGGTACACCTGTACCCCTTGTGCACTGATAATGTGGCCCAAGTAAAGTAGTTTTGTCATACCGAACTCACACTTGGACTCTTTGGAGTATAGCGACTGTGTCTCCATGATGCTCAGTACCTCATCCAAGTGCCTCAGATGCTCCTTCCATGTCTTGTTTCTAGATGAGTTTAAGTTGCATGTTTCTACATTGGGGGTTTCTAGATGAGTTTAAGTTGCATGTTTCTACATGCTTGGTTTTTTTCACATGTGTGTGTAGATAATTATTTGTTTACAACATAAAAATGAGCATACAGATAGTAAATGAGACAAAAGACTGCAAACCATATATTATGATATTTGTGCAGTTTACAATGTCGTATGCAGCTGAATAAAATAAATCACTTAGCTAGATCAGTGAAAAATGGATCTTAGCTGGAATGCAATACGAAAACTAAAAAAATAATACACGGTACTAGAAGAATGACGTGGGATCAATGGATGAGCTGTAAGATCTGATGCAAGCTACAACAACTCATATGGAAATTGCTGCAAGAATGGAAAGTTCTCCCTGATGGCTAAAATCCTCAGATCTTCCTAGAAACTATCGCAAACCATGTGCCCTTCTCTCTCACTCAGTCCTGGTGACTGATAGGCTGAAAATCAACCCTATGCTAATATGTCAGGACCCTGGATGGATCCCACTGGGGAAATGCACCCCCTCTGTTGCTGGAAACTACACCCTAGTGATTCCCCTATCGGAATCGACTAATAAGGGTCTCAAACGGAGTGCCCTAGGATCTTATGAAATGGGTTGGAATGATTTCCCTGGATCTGATCTGAATATCTCTCAGGAATCACGAATGTGTCCTCCCCAACTACCGCACCCTCAATGGCTGAGAAATGCGCTCAAGATGATTTTTTTGTCGGAATCTGATGGGAAACTAGGCAATATAAGCGTCCTTCCCTCCTCTCAACTGGTTCAGAGAGGAATCCCTGGATTGTCCCTGGCTGGGACAAGTCGACTCACTGATTCTCAGAAGATGTTCCCTCTCCATGGACAGGTGCACCCTCACTACTGCAATTGGACAACTGCTACTGAAGTAAGGTGCAATATATGGATGATCTTCCCGGTGACTAGGGTGTGTTCAACACCGAAATCAACCTCTAGGTGTCTTCTCCCTGGAATCCACAAGCTCTCTCCTGAGATTTACCTCTCTCCTCAATTGACAAGTCAAATTCTGTGTAATTATGAATTAGGTCACTTTACCCTTTCTTTATAGCTTCCCGAAACCCTACTTCTATGTTGACCTATTTTTAGCTTATATGTTCTATTTTTAGCTCACTTTTACTTAAAAGTGTTTTTAGTCACTTTTAGCTCAATGTCACTTTCGAATTATAACACCCTCAACTGAAGTGACCTCTAGTAACCATGTTTACGCCTGTATGGCCCTGGCTATAGTCTAATGGGGTTGTTTATACCATTAAGCCTCTTCTTTGGAGCTCCTATTTGGAAAGGGACATTACACTTAACTGAAGGAATAAAATAATATTATTCCTAATTCATAAGCTTTATGTTATAATTTTATCATCATTTCCTAAGTGAGAGGAATGAATTACCAAGTGGAGTCAAAGGAATTTCCTAGAGTGAAAAGTATCAATATAGGGACATACAATATAATGAGGAGAACTTAGTGTAATTCTCATTCTCTCCTATTCATTCATCCTTTTTTTTCTTTCACGATTTTCACTCATTCTAGCATCCATCATTCATACCTTGGATGGAGAGTGTGAGCAGAAGCTGGAGTTGTTTGTTACCTAGCAAATCCTTGGTGTTTTGGGTTGAAGAAATAGGTTGTGAGGCTTGTCGATCATTCTCTCTAGGAGAGAGAGTTTTTGGGAATAGTTTTCCTATGTGTGGGATAATGGGTGTTGTAACCCCTTGAGATATTTTGTTCCAAGTGCTGCATAGCTTTGAGACTTCCTGGTCTTCTTGTTGTTGAAGCCCAATAAGGGAAGTGGGAAAACCCGAAGGACTATTGAGAAGAGAAGGGGTTACATTTCCTTGGGTGGGACAAGTTGTGGGTAATGAGAGGCTATGAGATGGAAACTATTATCGAAGTGTATTGTTAAGTTTTTTCTTTATTGAGTTGTTGCGATACCATAATTGTCTTAGGAGCCTTTTCCCTAGTGGAGTCATAGCCCCAGCTCGTGGGTGACCTACTATTGATAGTGTATGATCAACAAAGTCTATGGTTGGGAGGAACATCTGAGGTCTGCATGCAATTGGTGATTTATAACAAAAGATAAGTTCCCTTTTCATGTGTGTTTATATGCTTCTTATTGTGTTTATGTTTATGTTATTTCTGTTTGTTGAGTTTGTACGTAATTATGCATGGTTGTGCATGTTATTGTTAGTTTTTCATAATTGTTGCATATGCAGGGCATGAAAGGTAATAAATGTTAACTGCTGGATTGATTTCCGTAGCAATGGCCATGAGATTCCAGCGCGAGGCTTAAATCACTGTGCGCGCCCATAAATAATTGTCGTGTGCACTGGGAAATAATTCCATGTGCACAAATGAGAAATAGATGTTGCCCGCGGTACAAGGAGGGTTGCGCACACAACTTGTTTTTATGAGATATTTACACTATAAGATTTGGTTTCAGAGAAGAAAAATTGTGTGGGGTGACTTAGCATGGGACTAGGCACGTTACCTTGTAGTTTATGAGAATATTTTCAGGTCTTCTGGTAATGGGGGATGTTAAAGACATGGTTGTTGGCGTGGCTCCTTCTATGTGTCCCATTGGGTCCTATACCTATTGGGCCCTCCAAATCAATGGCTCAGAAGTCACTCGAAGCCTTTTTTCATCCTTGGATATTCTTTTCCATCGGAGTACATCCACTCCTGATTTTACCACCCACTCAAATAGGTTTGTTCTAACATATATAAAGGTATTTAGATTCGGACATCAAGGGATCAAATTACATCAATTCCTTTACTTTCTCGGTGGCTAACACCTGCTTCTTATTGCTTTTGTTAAATGACCAGGTGGGGTCCATGATAGATTAACATTTGTTATTACATCTCTCTTTCTCTTCAATTGATGAACCTCTCTCATTCTCAAAGTCCCTCGTCGTCGGAACCCAGTTTTAACCATGCTCTCAGTTACTCCGAAAATCCTCCTTCAATGAGAGGTTGAGATCTCTCGGCATGTATATTTGATGGCTAATATTTAAGGTGATAACCTAAAGGCCTCCACACCTAATTGACCCACTATCGATACGTAGAATCAATGTAGCATACTCCTGGCATAACATGTCATAACACAAGATGACTCGACTTAACACATGATTGTCAACATGTTACAACACGTGCTTACTGACGTCATCATGTCCTCCAAGAAATTACAAACTCCTTGCAAAAAATATGATTCCACTTGAAACATAGCACCATCGAAACCATGACACATGGAATGATGTGGCTTTACACATCATGACAAGCACAAGGACTTGCCCAGCCAAGTGATAACATTTTTCCTTCTCTTATTGGTTTGTGCATGTCATTTGACGTCATCCTCCCACTCATAGGCTAACATGGAAAGGCTGAAGTCTCTCTCAGAACCATGCCCCACTGGGGTATTAGGATATCGAGATGATTTGGTGTGAAAGAGCTTGGGGATGAACTTATGATAGTCCAAAGGATGAGTGGAAATACGCCCTAGAACCATGCCCTATCGAAATATCAGGATCAAGGGTTTGGAAATCCCTTCCACTCGAGTCCTTTTTGGGGTTTTGATACCCCAATATAATGATTTCATTGCCCCTCTTGAGCTTATTATGAAGATCTATGATTGTGATCTCTTGGTCAGTAGATATGACGACTGGCGTTTCCAAGGCATCGATGTAAAGGGCGTAAGCATGTTAGGGAACACACTTGAATCGCCCATGAACCCAATGTTGACAAGTGTTACTCTTGTGACACCCTGGAAACCCTTCTAGCAATGCATGTCATCAGGACATCACCTTCTCCCTCCTCATGTTTAAAGGATAAGGCATGAAACCAGGGGTTGTAACCCTACTCCCCATATATCGTCATATCAGGGAGTTTATATTGTTTACCACAAAGGATTTCCTAGTACTTAGGGGATCTGATATTCTGGAAAATTGATATCCTTACCCCAACTCCCATACCTCCAATAAGATCCAACGACTGGTGTCAACCTCCTCGTCAATCTGATAACTAGCATACACCTTGAATCAAACATTGTTTTAGCGGGTTAAGGTTAATTCATAGACCGACTCTTGCTCCCAGGGAATAGTCGCGATTGGCTCCCACTCAAGATCAATGAACAACATTTCTCAATGGTAAAGGATGTGGAACCATGCACTGGAACCTCACCCCTGGGTGTTGGTGTATCATTTATTTTCCAAGTCCCACCACACAGTCCTTCTGGTACTTTGTGGATCCGATACCCTGATACCCTGCTTAAGCGAGGACTTCACCTCTAACTCTAATTTATCTGTGACAATCGGGCAGTTGGAATTCATCCTTCCCGCCGATCCAACGACTATTGTTTCTCACAGTTCACACAAGAGTTCAAACGGGTTATAGTTTTTCATTTTGGGCTTTAGTAGTTTTTCATCCTTGCGTTGTGTTATCCTGGTGAGTTATTAACTCGACTCCCTCGGGCTCATAATATATTTACAACAAACAATATACCTTCTCCATGACTTTCAATCAATGATTCGACTCCTCACATACATTTTGTTTCAAGGAGAGGAAAACACATGATTTATCAGCCTGTAGTGGCCTTCCTCATACCATCAATACAATTAAGTAGTCGTTCCTTAAGGGGATATTGCATCCATTCCTCCTAACTAAATTATTGACACTTATTCCTTCATTTTTTGTATAGGTTCTTACTCAAGCCATAAAATTCCATTAATGGTACAAACATGCATAATTTCACGTTATACAACATAATACTCTTTTGATTATTACCATGGTTCACTCCAATTTTTGCAGGCATTACTATCCCCGAATGTAATCACAAGATACAACCATCCATACAATTTTACCCTCACTCAAGTTCAATAACTTTTCAAAGGAATAATCATTAATACCATTAATTTAGGGACACAAATACAAGAATCCAAACATTTAATTAAATCCAGTCACACAAAGTACAAGAACTACTTATCTATTTACAAGATTGTATCCAACCAATTGATTTTGGGTGAGCACGTTTCCACCCAACCATAGGCTCTATTGATCAATCACTTAGGAAACATGCCACCATCATGTCAGACCATGACAACACCAGGGGATTCTCATATAATTCTTAATTCCTTGGGCCTTCTACAGACCTCCAAAATGCAGAACTCAAAGTTCTCTCTCTCTGGCTCTCTGGCACATTCTCGTTCTTTCACTTGCATGTACCATGCATTCTCTTCATGTTCCCATTGAGACCAAAACCTCTCATATCTCCTCTTTTTCCTTTTTTGTTGTATGCATTCATGCATTCCCTGCATGCAATACCCCTTGGGAGGTTCTCGACCTGTCCTTGTTTCTTCTATCAAAAGAAAATCAAGGAATTATAGGAAATGAGGTGGAAGTACCATCTCCCTCCATCAGTTCTCCATACCTGTATTCATTTAGGGGTGGTTGGTTCTTAAGCTACTAACCCCTCTCATTAACTGATTTGCTTTAACTACAAGTTAGAGGAAATTATGGTTATTTCCTCCACATTATTCATCAAGGTGGCTTGGGATCATTTGCAAATGAATCCTTTTTCTACACCCCTTCATTATTCCCTCTCATAGTATCATGGACAATACTTTAAAGGCTTCACCCATCAATAAGCTAGTTGGCACTTTCCAATCAAACAATAATATAATTAAAATGTTTACATGCCATGGCATGAAAATCATTAAACATGATTAATTACATATAATCAAGGGTTTATAAATGGGATGTTACATTCCCCTCCCCCTTCAAAAGGAACATTGTCCTCTGTGTTCTTAGCATATTAGTAAAACCTACCATTCCTTCATCTTTTAGTTTCTTTAGCAATATCTTCCGCTCTTCGATCTGGTCCTCACTTAGACTATGACATTTTAGAGAATGCCTACAACAATATCAAACATCATGCATATTAATCACAATTTCATGCATAAACATTTTATTGTTGTTCAAAATTCAAGAGGAAATATACATGTCATCATAATACTTATCGATGCAATTCATGGATATGCATCCATATGGATGTCACATTTACTTGGCTCACTATTTTCCCTTGAAATGCCCATTGTGTTCATGATCCCAATCAACAGATAACAATATTTATCAGAGTCTACTCTTCCTTACGGTCACTCACCTTCCCGAATCATCCATCCCCTTCTCTGCTAAACATTCCTTCGGGAAATCCATCTTGTCTGCTAAGGATTTCTCGCACAAGAAGAGTTTAGATACTTAATCGAGTCTTATAGTTGAGGAGTCCCTCAGACATGCTTTGTCGAGGTGTCCCTCCTGCCTATTTCAACACAACATAACTATTTCTATGAAGATCGTGGCATATCACCGGATTCTCATGTCATACAGTGGCCCTTCCCATGCTTTTCCATCTTGACAACCATCATCTTTCCCTCCAGGACAAATCTATAGTCTCACCTATATCACATGCATACAATAATCATGAGATTCTATTACCAATTTCAATCAAGCATTTTCAAATATGTTACCCACATGTTTCCAATTTCACATTTCCATTTTCACATCTATTCCATATTGGAACCAAATTCATAAGTATGAGACTTCCTTCTCATAACAGTTTATCCCAATAGGAATTGGTCTTCCTTGTGGGATTATAGCATTGCCATATCCAAGACCCTTCTTCCTGCAATTCCATATTCACACAACCAAACAAATTTTGAGTTCCTCATGCACATACATTTTCATTGCACACTTGTAGTGGCTCCCAAACAATTTCAAAATTGTGCATACTAACAATTAAATCATTTTTATCTATTCGATGATATGAAGAAAAAAGAAATACCATTCCTTACACATGCATTGTTTCAACATACCAATCTTTTCAAAATGAAATCAATCATTATATGAATTTAACCAATGTGCCAATGTCCATGGCCAAATTTACAAACAATTCACCCTTGCATTGATTTCAGAGTACCACATTTTATGTTAGGCACTTTTCCATTGTGGATTGGGAATCAACCAACCTCTCGCCTCATGTTTCATTTGTCAACATTCACTATTATAGAAGTACTATGCTTCATGGTACAAACTGATCATAACCTCAAATTAACATAACATAATATGAAATTATAAAAATATAAAATGTTCGCATGATGCATCCATGCATTTTTTCCTTGTTGGTAACTAGGGTGCCAATACTCATGGCCATACAATTCCTCTTTTTACCATTGTTACAATTCTAGTAGAATATTGGAAGGTCCTCCTTCCATATTGGGTAGTCCAATACCTTCCCTCTCATGCAAACATGAATTTCCTCAATGTATTCAATCAACATGCTTCTTATGAAAAAAATTGTTCCCAATCATCCCTGATTGGTCAATGCATTTATGACACCATTTTTCATGAATTTTCTTGCAAGGATCTCAATCATCATTGATTTTCATAGGTTCCTCCTTCCGTCCTTCAATTTATTCTTTCCAGAATCATACCCTAGTTAGGTATCAACGAAATACAACTGCCACTCAAAAAAACATGCATATCATCAAGATAATAAAATATTTTAGAAGGAATTATTACCCAATCCCTCTCAATTCTCATGTCACATCGGCATGAAATATTTATACTTATTCTGGCTGCCAACAACCTTTATGATCTTACCTTATTAGTGGTGCTTTAGGGAACTCCCAAATTCCCTTCATCAATATTTCAACAACAACCTTCTTGCATTTATCCTTTCGCTGAGGTTGACCACCATTGACAATTTTCCTTCCCCAACAACTCCAATCCTTTCCTACACATAACATCCATCATCACATTTAAAGTTATATCATCTATCATGTAAAATCTAAATGCATGTATCATAGCATTTAATTCAGCAAAAAAAATTTCAGATATGTCCTATCATATATGTATGCACTCTATCACATTATTCCTCAATGTGTTCACTAGTGCAATATTAACAACATTTCATTCATACACATATCAACACTCTCATGCCAGAAACATTCACACCCAACAACATATCGGTTTTCTCATCCTAGAGAATAGAATAAACAAAAAGAAAGGAGTCAATGGTTTTTCTTTCTTTCCAACTCCTTTTCACAATCAGGAACTTTCAATTCAACTGAATTAATTCCAAGGCTTCTCTGCCTTTGCATAACATGGCTTAACCAAACTTACCCATTTAAACATATTTATTAGTTTATTTTCCTTTCACCAATTGTACTTGTTTTCCTCTGTTCTCACAACTATTATTTTATGGCATACAACTCTGCTAAGAAAATCATAGTTTTAAAGTGAGAAAAGTGTTCCTCCTTTTCTCCTTTTTTGCTTCTACAATCTATTTATTTTGGGGTCTTCCCACCCTATCCCTTGAGCATTCTTAGTCAAGTTCATATTGACCTTTTCTGGATGTAGTTAACATATTACAACATCAATATTTAGATAACAATTCAATTTTCAATGCAATGCATTTGTGCACCCTAACAATAAATGGAATCAAAATGATTAATCATTTACTTTCATGTCTTTCACACATGAATTATATTTTTAAATGTAATACTAGATTCTTTTATAAATAATCTTGCAACCCATTGCCTAATTTTCTAGTAGTCATTAATATTATGACTTTGTTCTCCCGATAGATTCCTTACACATTTACTTCATAGGGAACTGTCTCAGCATGAAACTCCCTTGTTGCATATCCATTATTACTTGAAATGACTTCAATCCCGAGTTAGCATCAGCTTCATCATTCCAAATCTTTTCCCAATATTCCATAAGGAATATAAACATGCATTCTTATTATGCATTCCAATTTACATGTTTACTCCTGCACATTATTCTATTGTGTTTTCATGCACTTAACCACGTGCATGTGTATGTTGTCTATGTCCACCATAGGCACACTTTATAGTCCACATGCACACTTTACAATTTCATATGCATATTTGTTTAAAAATCATGTTATTCACGATTGTTTACAATATTTTTCATGCAATTCTCAAAGGCATACTCAACTTTCCTTCTATCTTAACAATAGAACATCCTTGCTCATTTACTCTTTCATCAATTTACACTAGAATCCCCTAAGGAAAGGAACATAACTCCCCTTCAATCTAGTATTCCATCAAATCAAACAAACTCTTCAAAACAGAGTCAACTATGTATCCATAGAATTATCAAATCCTGGAAAGTACAAATCTTTCCTCATAGTCTACTTATTCAGGAAATCATACCATGCCTTTCAGTGCGCGCGCACGCGTGTGTGCATTGCTTGTGCATCACTTTCACACATTTATACCATTCATTCACAATTGTGTGATCTTAATATCAACCTTCCTTGATGAGAATTTACAGTCATTTACATGACCAGTCTTACTGATATAATCATAATTATGCTACCATCTCTACATGGAAACAACCAAAAGAAACCACTCTTTCCCATCTGCTACAAAAGTATTCCAAAATTCATAAAATACAAACTAAGTAATTACAACATTACCTAAGGCAACAAGATAACAATTCTATTCTCTCTTCATGCCTCAAACCATTCTTGGTCAACAAACCTTTACCAAGGGAATATTTTCTTAATATTCCCTCTAACTGCTACTTAAACATACTAAGCCATACCTATATGGATATCATCCACCTATGGATGTCAATATGACCCCTTAGCCTTTAGGATGTCAATATGATCCATTATAGCCTTATTCTTCCTAAGGCTATAAACAATCAACATCCTCAACATTTTCATTCATGTTGTTTTCTTTTTTCTTATGTTCAAATCATTACTAACCAAATGATCCATGACCAGACTATATTCCATAACTAACAACATATTATTCTAAATCTATGTGCACATACTTAATCATTACCATATGCATTACATCATATCTTGTGCACCAAGCAATTTACCCATTAGTCCTATAAACAAGAGAATTTAATTAAACATGTCTTATCATTTTATTTAAACAACACTCATAATTACCAGGGCTCCAACAACCCATACTCACAGGAAACATCACAATCACTAGTTCATTCATTCTTTGAACTTAAGAAGCCCTTAATAGGATTATATCATTTTCATCCATTCACTTCAGGTTCAATCATTAATGCTTGTCAACATATTCCCACTCCTATATGAGAAACTGCCAATCCATCAAGTGACAACAATTCTTCTATTGTAAGAAATCCCAAAACAAGATTTCAATATGTAGTCCTTCTTCTCAAGGAACTTGTGCAGATAATAAACAAAATTTAGTGTAGATAAACAGTTTCCAACAGGATCATCTTAGCCTTAATATACCAGTCCTATGACTGATCTTTGGCCCATCCATGCCTAGTTTTTGAACTATGCATTGATACCACTTTGTAACACACTCGACCCCCTAATCTTCCTTAGGTTTGTGGAGTGTCAAAATTTCCTTTTCCTTACTTTATTTCTTTTCAATGAATAGAACCCATACATGGATTATGCTCATCGAGATATTTCCATCAAGTGTAACCATACCCAAATATGAGTTCCGAATCAAAAGTTACAACCTTTTAAAGTTTGTGGGTCCTCTTTGGACAAAAACCACCTCATTTCCATGTGGCATCCTTGTAGCTCCTTGTTACTTGTGCCATCCAAAATGGCACTGACGTGGTCATTGGTGTGGCACCAACCACATGGCCCATTGGTTCCTCAACCTATCAGGCCCTCCAAATCAATGGCTCAGAATTCACTCAAATACTTTCTTTGTCGTCGAATATTCTTCTCCATCAGAGTACATCCACTCCTGATTTTACCACCCACTGCGACAGGTTCATTCCAATGGCATCCTCCAACATATCTAATGGTCTTTGGAGTCAGACATCAACGAATTCGATCACATCAGTGCCTTTACTTTCTCGATAGTTAACACCCACCTCTTCCTTATCCCATTAAATGATCAGGTGGGGTCCACGGCATTCGATGAATGGAGTTACATCTCGCTTGCTCTTTGATCAATAACCCTCATTCATTCTTGGAGTCCCTCATCATTGGAAGCCCTTTTTAATATTTCTCTCAGTTAATCCTACAAACCTCCTCCAACGAATGACTGAGATCTCTCAACCTATAGATATGAAGATTAATATTTAAGGCGATGAAATAAAGGCCTCCATGCCCAAATTACCCACTCTTGATACATAGACTCAATGTAGCATACTTCTAGCATGACATGTCGTAACACAAGCTAACTCAGTTTAACACGTGATTGTCAATGTGTTACAACACGTGGCACGACATCATCACATGTCTACTGACATCATCACATCCTCCAAGTAGGTACAAATCTCCTTGAAAAAAATCTCATTCCACTTGACACATGGCACTTCCCATACCATGACATGTGGATTGACATTGATTTACACATCATCGCAAGCACAAGGACATGCCCAAACAGGTGCTGACACATGTCCTTCTCTTATTGGTTAGTGTACATTATTTGATGTCATCCTCCTGCTCACGGGATAACATGGGAAGGTTGGAACCTTTCTCGAAACTATGGCCCAACTGGGTATTGGGATATCGAGACTCCTTGGTGTGAATGAGCTTGGGGATGAAATTTTGATAGTGTAGGGGACGAGTGGAACCACGCCCTGGAACCATGCCCTATCAGAATATCAGGTATTGGGGGTTTGGAAATCCCTTCCACTCGATCGCTTCCGATATTTTGGGGGTATGATACCCCAAGATATCAATGTCATTTCCCCTCCTGAGCTTATTACGAAGATCTAATACTGAGATATCTCATCCAGTAGAACTAATGACCAAAATTTCCATGGTGTCGATGTAAAGGGCGTAATATTTTTAGGGCCCACACTTGACTCACCCACGAACCCGGTGTTGACAAGTGTCACTCCCGTGACACTCTGGCAACCCTACTAGAATCACAAGTCATCAGTATTTCGCCTTCTCCCTCCTTGTCTTTAAAGGATAAGGAAAGAAACCAGGGGTTGGAACCCTGCTCCCCAGATATCAACATATTGGGGATTTTATATTTCTTACCACAAAGGATCTCCTGATACTCCCAGGATCCAATATTTCTGGAAATTGGTACCCTTACCCTGACTTCTATGCCTATGATAAGATCCTAAAACTAACATCAACCTCCCCGTCGATCTGACGACTAGAATACACCTTGAATTAAATACTGTTTCAATGGGTAAGGTTAAGTCATAGACCAACTCCAGGCTCCCAGGAAATGGTCGAGATTGGCTCCCACTCAGGATCTATGGCCAATGTTTCTCAATGGTAAAGGACATGGAACCATGCATTGAAACCTTGTCCTTGGGTATCGACGTATCAATTATTTTCACTCAGGATCTATGGCCAATGTTTCTCAATGGTAAAGGACATGGAACCATGCATTGAAACCTTGTCCTTGGGTATCGACGTATCAATTATTTTCCAAGGCCCGTCACATAGGCCTTCCGATAATCCAGGGATATGATACCTCGATAGCTCAGTTAAGAGAGGAATTCACCTCTGATTCTAAGTTATCTGTGACAATCAGAAAATTGGAGTTCATCCTTCCCGTCGATCCAATGACTGTCGTTTCTCACAATTCACACATGATTTCAAATGGGTTATAGTTTTCGTTTTGGGATTTAGAAGTTTTTCATCCTTGCACTATATTATCTTATCGAGTTATTAACTTGGCTCCCTCAATCTCTTAATATATTTAAAACATTGTTACACATCAAATTTCCACACTTAGGTACCTCACCCTAACTGTCGCAAGTGTCCTAAAAGTGTCATATGCACCTTGCTAAGTGTCACATACACCTCAACACCATGAAATAAAATATGTCACAATCCCTAGTCAATGTGGAGGAGAAATATATTATATGAAGGTCAAAATAATATGTGCACATGAATTAATTATTAATATTCATGAAAAGGAAATTAATTTAGTGTGAGAATCCACCTCACATTTGGTTTCCTATTTTTAAGGGAAGGTCGAGGATCTCATGGATGGTTGAAATATTTCCTCCTTAAAATCCTTGAGAGATATTTTCTCCCTAAAACCCTTAAGAGATATTTTCTCCCTAAATATCTTCGAGATCCCATTTTAGTGTATTTGATGAGTGATCCTCTCCATGGTGGTTAAGCCTCCAAATCCTATATAATGAAGGCTTTCCGTGGAGAAGGGAGACAGATTTGAGGTATCAAACTTATGATCTTGGGAGAAATATTTTTGGATATCAAACCTATGATCTTGGGAGCATCATGCAATGGATGGAAGATGAGGAATTGAAGAGGTTGCTACAACTGCATCTACATAATGTAATTATATTTTTAATCTAGTATGCTAGAGTAGGAGTTTCCTTGTGTCTCTTTGTTGTCCGTGGTTTGCAGGTATCAATCTGTGCGAATGAGTTTGGAGATGAAGCTCAAATTGGAGTAGCAAGGACACACACCAGAAATAGATATGATCACTTTTCCTCCTTCTCTCTTTTCAACTAGTTAATCAAATCTCAAAGGGATGTTAGTGTCCATTTCCCTCTTTTTGTCTCGGTATTAGGGGTCTAGAATCCAAGGAAAGATCCACCTGTCTGCAGGGGGATTTTTCTTTAACAGAAATTGGTGACTCCATTAGGGAAGGAAATTGAATTGTCTTTCATTGGATCATCTCTTCATTTTTCTAAATTTTAGATCATTTTCATTGTTTGTTCCTGATCTATTTCCTTTCTCCCCTCTTCATTGACAATTTCACAAAATTTTGGGAATTCTGGGAATTCTGGGTGAAAATTTCAAAATTTTAAGCTTATGTTTTGCGTTGCTGGGAAGGGTAGCGCTCCCTTGGAGTGTATACCAAAGCGTTGATATGTAATCAACGCTTCCCTGCAGTGTATACTAGAGCGCTAGAGTGCTCTGTACACTTGAAAACAAGAGCGTTGATCCCCTTTTTTGGTGATTTCTGCCCTTTTCTGCTCAAATTTTCTCAGTCCTTTGTTGGAGGTCTTTTTCCTAGAGTCTGTACTTTGTATTGTGGGTTTGCTTGGGTTGAATATTTGGTACTTATCACTTATGTTTTTGTCTTGTTTGAGCTTGCAACCGTTTCCAAATTGCGAGATTGATTCGCCTTGTTTTTCTTGGTTTGGTTTGAATCTTGTGAAGTTTATGGTTATCTGACTGATTGAAAAGGTCTACAAAGGTTTGTTGGTATTAAGTTACTTTTAAAATCTTTCCTTCTTGAATGATTTGAGACTTTATGCTTACCACAACCTAGCTTGGATTTCTCTTTCTTGTTGTTGGGGTCCTATAATCATAGGTGATTTGATTATTAAACTATCTATTTGGCATTGCTCTCGTGATGAAGACATCTGGCTTGTTGGGCTCGGTTGATTTCACTTCTCCCTCCATCCATTTCGCTCGATCCTTCATCACCCTGTTGCAACCTTCATTCCCTCACCCTCCATTTCTTCACCCCTCCGCCATTTTCATCCCTGCATGAATAAACAAGCTTAGGATAAAAAAACATTAGGTTAATAATAAATGGTTAGTGGCATTTTTTAATACTAATTAGCATAATAAAGTTAATTTAATTAGATTAGTGTAGTTAGATTAATAAAACTAGGTTAGGCTTGTTAATAATAAATTAATTACTAATTAATCAATAATTAATGAACCTCTACGTTTGTAACTAATAAACAATAATTAATTAAATAATTAAATTAAAAAAAAAAAACCTAAAAAACAAAACCATTTAATATTAAAAATAAAACAAATATAAAACAAAATATAAATATAAAACAATTTAAAATTTAAAATTAATTAAAACATTAAAAACATATAAAAATACATATAATAAATAAAAACTATATAAAACATAATAAAACATTAGGAAACAATTAAAAAATAAATAAAACACTTACAACAAAACAAATAAAAAAACAAAACAACAAAAAACAAAAACATTTACGCACATATCCCCAAAAAATTTAAATCAACCACATACACTTTTCCCGCCCCCCCGTCCATCCTAACTTTAACGAGGGGGGTTCGGGAAAAGTGATTTTGGCTTGGACACTTGTCAACACCACAAGATATCAGACCCCCCCTTAATACCACTTACCACCCCAAGGGGGTCCGGAATACCACCTTCCCCTCCAAAAACCGCTTTCCCCAAAATAAAAAAAACTGTTTTCTGCACAGTTTGACCACCTGTCTTCCGAGAGAAATTCCTGGAAAACCAGAAGGAATTTGGAAAAACCGAGAGAGGTTTTTCTCCAAAATGGGTGGAATAACAATAACCTCTCTCATTTTTTGCACAATTATCATGAATTGGGATAATCAATGCCATCTCTGAGAAATATTGTTCAGGATTTCATGTTTCCTGATTTTGTCTTGTTTTTGCGGTAGCTGTTTTGGAAATCCGGAGATGAATTTGGAAAACCTGAGAGAGGTTATTACTCAATACAAGCTCATGAAAAATAAACTCTTTCAGGTTTCTCACATATGTCATATTTTGGGAGATAAAGGTGTTTGAGTTGACCCCTATTTTCAGTAGTCCGACCCTTTTTTCATGGCCGACAATTCAGAACTTTGAGGGATTTGTTTCTATTTTTGGCCAGGTTGTTGAATTCAAACTCCTATTCCTGGGGGATAATTTCTCTATATATTGTTATAATTCAAATGTAAAATGGTTGATTAGTTGAGACCAGTGAGTAGGATAGGACCTGTTATCACATATAGTTATCAAGGGCAGCAGGTCGTCTAAGTTCGTGGTCTGCATAGGAACCGTCCGAGCGCAACATGTAGAGAAGCTCATTTCAGGATTAAAATACAAAAAGATAGGTTGAATTTTGTCATCGGTGGAGATTCCAGGATCATTCCAGATTAACGGCCCCTAGGTATTCGAGATTTCAAAATTGCACGAAGTATAGCACCATGAGAAAGGACGAAGCCCGAAGTCCCGAAACAAATCTCGTTCGTCGATTCGAAAAGGGAAGATCTGATCCATTGATATGAAGAGGGAATATTTGAGCCACTGAGCGTAAGTCCTCTCCCATGATCAAAATATCGACGACCATAGTCCATTGCGGGGACGCAACGTGGTCAGGCGATAATTTTCTTGAGCTGTCCCGCAATTGAAGTCGTGGTTTGGAAAAGGTAACACGTGGAAAAAGGTGGTGGATTGCGGGATCAAAAGTGGTGTGAACCTAAACCACCTTTGAGAGGCCCCACAATCACCTTTGAGGGGCCCCACAATCATGTGTTTATATAGAATCCTATTCGAGAGCAGCATGTGGCCGCCCCCTGGGCATTAAGCCGCGTTTCAATCCAGAGAAAAGGAAGTTAATGATGTGAGGCAGCATTTGAAATCTACGTCTCACCACATAAATGAAAAGCCAGAAAGGAATGACAGAGAAAATCTTGCCTCTGACAGGGGAAGGCATGCACAGAGGAGACTACATGTGCAGTCTGACCGAGAATACATGTATGGCATTGGACGAGAAGATCGAGCACGACTTTGCTGGTAGTGGAGAATATATTTTGAGTATATAGGAGTCATTTTGATATTTTGTAATGGTCGATGGTTGAGCTACACTCCCGTATTGTAAACTTTTGATGAAGCTTCTAGTTTTATGGTTATGTAACAGGATTTGAGACTTCTGGTTTAATCTAAGTCATCTTCTCTTCTGTCTTGTTTACCTCTAATGTTGGAGTGTCCATGATTGAAAGATTCACATGGATTGTTAGGTTTGATTGCAGTTCTGTTGCAATGTTCTCCAGCCTTTTTTGAACTTTGAATCCAAGAGGATCTTGTTTTCTGATTTGTTCCTCCTTAGGCTGCTGGAAGACCGGATGTCCATAGCAGACCTCTACATTATTCTCTCTAGTTCTTCCTCCTACTCACCCTTACTACAACTTACTGACTGAAGTTAATCAAGACCTCACCTGCTTGTGCATGTTGGTCTAGTTTTCTGAGTTAGAACAATATTATCTTGGGTCTGCACCCATTCAAGCCCCTTTAAATTTATTCATTGTGACATATAAACTGATGGGTACTGGGCTTATCCTCATTACAGTATGAGGGTGATTCCTAGTGCTAACATAAGTGGCGTCGTTGTTGGGGAAGTATTTGAGCAGATTGAAGAGCTCCCTAGGAAGAAC